>OZ008340.1:512390-617618 GCA_963931975.1 Cataclysta lemnata | reverse complement strand
TATCCGGGCAGGTGCCTGACCGCTCGGCCACCCAAGACACGTTTGTTGTTGGAATGTTTGAAATTTATTTCTACATTGCGAGGGTACCCGTTGGCTTACAACGTGAAGTGTAAAGGTTAGAAGAATTTCGGCAAGTTAATTAGTGTCTTGGGTGGCCGAGCGGTCAGGCACCTGCCCGGATAGCAGCGGACGCGGGTTCGATTCCCGCCTCAAGATCATAATTTTTCGAAATTCTTTTTCTAACCCCAAAATCTTTGTACTAATTTTTCTAACATTTATATAATGTTAAAATTAAAATCGAATAGTTTATAAAGCAAACCCAAGCTTAACCGAACGCACGGTATTTGTAAAAATATCTGCTTTGGAATGTTTGAAATTTATTTCTACATTGCGAGGGTACCCGTTGGCTTACAACGTGAAGTGTAAAGGTTAGAAGAATTTCGGCAAGTTAATTAGTGTCTTGGGTGGCCGAGCGGTCAGGCACCTGCCCGGATAGCAGCGGACGCGGGTTCGATTCCCGCCTCAAGATCATAATTTTTCGAAATTCTTTTTCTAACCCCAAAATCTTTGTACTAATTTTTCTAACATTTATATAATGTTAAAATTAAAATCGAATAGTTTATAAAGCAAACCCAAGCTTAACCGAACGCACGGTATTTGTAAAAATATCTGCTTTGGAATGTTTGAAATTTATTTCTACATTGCGAGGGTACCCGTTGGCTTACAACGTGAAGTGTAAAGGTTAGAAGAATTTCGGCAAGTTAATTAGTGTCTTGGGTGGCCGAGCGGTCAGGCACCTGCCCGGATAGCAGCGGACGCGGGTTCGATTCCCGCCTCAAGATCATAATTTTTCGAAATTCTTTTTCTAACCCCAAAATCTTTGTACTAATTTTTCTAACATTTATATAATGTTAAAATTAAAATCGAATAGTTTATAAAGCAAACCCAAGCTTAACCGAACGCACGGTATTTGTAAAAATATCTGCTTTGGAATGTTTGAAATTTATTTCTACATTGCGAGGGTACCCGTTGGCTTACAACGTGAAGTGTAAAGGTTAGAAGAATTTCGGCAAGTTAATTAGTGTCTTGGGTGGCCGAGCGGTCAGGCACCTGCCCGGATAGCAGCGGACGCGGGTTCGATTCCCGCCTCAAGATCATAATTTTTCGAAATTCTTTTTCTAACCCCAAAATCTTTGTACTAATTTTTCTAACATTTATATAATGTTAAAATTAAAATCGAATAGTTTATAAAGCAAACCCAAGCTTAACCGAACGCACGGTATTTGTAAAAATATCTGCTTTGGAATGTTTGAAATTTATTTCTACATTGCGAGGGTACCCGTTGGCTTACAACGTGAAGTGTAAAGGTTAGAAGAATTTCGGCAAGTTAATTAGAGTCTTGGGTGGCCGAGCGGTCAGGCACCTGCCCGGATAGCAGCGGACGCGGGTTCGATTCCCGCCTCAAGATCATAATTTTTCGAAATTCTTTTTCTAACCCCAAAATCTTTGTACTAATTTTTCTAACATTTATATAATGTTAAAATTAAAATCGAATAGTTTATAAAGCAAACCCAAGCTTAACCGAACGCACGGTATTTGTAAAAATATCTGCTTTGGAATGTTTGAAATTTATTTCTACATTGCGAGGGTACCCGTTGGCTTACAACGTGAAGTGTAAAGGTTAGAAGAATTTCGGCAAGTTAATTAGTGTCTTGGGTGGCCGAGCGGTCAGGCACCTGCCCGGATAGCAGCGGACGCGGGTTCGATTCCCGCCTCAAGATCATAATTTTTCGAAATTCTTTTTCTAACCCCAAAATCTTTGTACTAATTTTTCTAACATTTATATAATGTTAAAATTAAAATCGAATAGTTTATAAAGCAAACCCAAGCTTAACCGAACGCACGGTATTTGTAAAAATATCTGCTTTGGAATGTTTGAAATTTATTTCTACATTGCGAGGGTACCCGTTGGCTTACAACGTGAAGTGTAAAGGTTAGAAGAATTTCGGCAAGTTAATTAGTGTCTTGGGTGGCCGAGCGGTCAGGCACCTGCCCGGATAGCAGCGGACGCGGGTTCGATTCCCGCCTCAAGATCATAATTTTTCGAAATTCTTTTTCTAACCCCAAAATCTTTGTACTAATTTTTCTAACATTTATATAATGTTAAAATTAAAATCGAATAGTTTATAAAGCAAACCCAAGCTTAACCGAACGCACGGTATTTGTAAAAATATCTGCTTTGGAATGTTTGAAATTTATTTCTACATTGCGAGGGTACCCGTTGGCTTACAACGTGAAGTGTAAAGGTTAGAAGAATTTCGGCAAGTTAATTAGTGTCTTGGGTGGCCGAGCGGTCAGGCACCTGCCCGGATAGCAGCGGACGCGGGTTCGATTCCCGCCTCAAGATCATAATTTTTCGAAATTCTTTTTCTAACCCCAAAATCTTTGTACTAATCTAAGTATGTAAAGAATAATTTAAAGGGCTATTCATCACCTGAATTCTGATAGGACTGTCTCAATCAGTAAATGCATTATAAATATGAGCCGAAGAAGTCTCTTACTGTGTAAGGGATTTTGGGTTTTGATTTTTTTATCTGGGAGGTGGTTTTTTCGTACAGCGTTAAAAAATAGAATATATTGCATTCTAAAACGTCTATATCCTGACGGTGTTCTTCTGCCATAAAATATGTTTTTTTATAATATGTACAGGGCAATGTAGGGTAAGTTAAACCGTATTTTCCCCCTCTAAATAGTAAAGTTTACAATAACATACGAGCTGTAATAAACATGTCTGAAATATTGTTGTTTCAACTAGTGTAATTGATACGATAGACAGTACTTATCCGAATGGAAAATGTAGTATAGAACTTTGAGAGTTGTTCAAATTACCATACTTTACCCCACTGATAGTATTACGTATATTACCAGGTGCAATTTCTCCCCAACTAATTAGCAATTTTTCAAGTCCTACTCTAGAAGAATGAGAACAAACATTTTAAGATTCTATCATTGTTTTCGATAAAGAAATCAGCTAATTATTTTTTACTTAAAGTTTTATTAATCATAGCAATCAAGAACTTGAATTGTGTTTTTATATTCTATAACGAGATCACATATTTATAATAGTCATGATTGGTAGGTTTTTTCCTAATACCAAATCTGTGCCTGTTATAGCTGGACTAGAATGTTTAAATCTGAACCTTGCCCTTTTAAAAGTTCTCTCTGCCATATCCCTTTTTAATATGGGATTGATATCGGTCAAAAAGATCTATAATTCAGTCTTAAGTATCTCTTAATTTGTCGGTAACGCAATGTTGGAGTAGCATTCTTCGGGAGTGCAAAGATTAGTAGAATGGATCAACGAAATCATGACGTTGAATAACAGTCTGGTTATGTTCGTAATTGGAACTGGTAAATAGAATTATTTGTTCTACTTAACATAAATGTAATATTAAGTGATATTTAAAAATATATTGGTATTAAAATGGTTTATGCGTTTTTTTATATAATAAGTATTACGACAACCAAGACGACAGACAAGCCAACCAAGACGTTGCCAACGTCTTGGTTGGCATACCCCCGAATACAGAAACGCTACTCAAATTTTGGGGACTGCTTATCAAGTTAAGTGGACAGTACCTGTCAGAATTTGTATGGAAATACGTCAATTTTGACAATAATTAAATGTTAAGCAGGTCTCAAACTTTGATTACCGTTTCTGTATTCGGGGGTTAGTGGTATAGGCATCTGCCCGGAATGCGTAAGATACGGGTTTGATTCCCGCATCAAGACTATATTTTTTCCATTTTTTTCTAACCACAAACTTTGTGATATTTTTTGTCACAATAATGAGTATTACGAGTCTATACACACACACAATACAATCGATCCCCACACTATTGACGAGCTTTCACAGTGCAAATAACCCGCCGTAGATCACCCTCTAAATTGATGCAGCTAGCCTTATCACCTCCGCTCCACTAGAGAGAGATGGCGCAGATCCGATCGGAAGTGTTGAGCGGTGTGCGAACGGCGCGTGTGACCGCGTGCGCGGGCGCAGTCACACGCGCGCGAAAAATTATAAGTAGTCTTGATGCGGGAATGCGCGTCTTTCGCAATCCCGGCTAATACACACAATACACAATAATTTTTCGAACTTTTTTTGACCTATTTTTCTTGGAAAGATTTTTTCTAAAATTTATATTTTATAATGTTCAAATAAAAATCAAAACCTAGAGATACAATTAAACTGAGCCATTAACTTTTCCTTATTTAGAAACGCGTCGAATGTATCCCACCTTATTACAAAACCCACCCCATTCAAAGTTAATCAACCCACAAACGTAGGTGCATCAATCAACCATCGGTAGTATAGTGTCCACAAACGATACACTCCCATGCACCCCGCATTCACACGGGAACTGTAACTCAACACCAAACCTTTTGGTGCGGTCATCCCTCGATAAAATCACCCCTATTCCAACCCCACAGGGGTGGTGTACGCGATAATGCAACGCGGTTTGTCATTAACAATGAGTACAACCGATCGAAGTAATGTCCTTTTTTATTGTAAATTACACTCAAAGATACCGCTAGTATTGACTGAGCTTAATTGAAAAAGGTTGTCAATTCTACGGCGTGTACCGACTATATTACTTGTTTCCCGTTTTCTAAGTCATACACACACAAACACACACACTTTAATAGATAGGTAATCATATAGTTATCAGATTGTTACGAAACGTTGGTGTTAATTCACCTGTGCAAATCAAATCAAAATTCGTTTATTCATATCTGGTATGATTACAATACACTCATGAATCGTCAAGACAAGAAATTTACGCCATCCGTTCGCAAACTACCAGGACGCCCTGTCCTGAGAAGAACGGGCAAGAAACTCAGTCAGGTTTTTTCCTCCCTTTACATAAAACTAATTTAAATTAATTAATAATTGGAAATTGAAAGATGTCAATAACTTAAAACGTCAAGTAATAGTATGTCAGTAAAGATACAAATTCTTAAGTTATCAACATCCTTCATACAACAAACAGAATAACTATTTTACATAAAGAACACTCAAGGGCAATCGTTTAATCATACCGGATAAAGATATTTAGTATTTATATATTATGTATGGAAAAGTTATTGATTCCAAGCATTTTTGTCATCTAAATAGTCCTGAATTTTATAGTACCCTTTTTTCAGGAGTATATTTTTTATATAGGGCTTATTTATAAATATCACTATATTTTGAAAATGTGTTTAGATATTTGTAGCCGTATAGAATGCAATCGTATATGTACTGTGAAGCAAGAGTTAGGATATTAATGTCTTTAAATAGATTTTTTTGTGAGTCACGAGGTTTTAACTACCCCTTCGGGGTAATATAGGTAGGCGTGATTTATGAATGTATTTATGTGTAGGTATGTATCAGTTAATGCACTAAAAATATCCATACCAATAACTACAGAGACGAAAACTGTTAGCAGTCCATGGATCCACCGTGCGTGTACCGGGTACATAGTATGGCTGAGAAGGAAAACAATACGAGAGGCAAAACTAAATTTGTGGCCAAAATAAATTCGAAAAATTATAGTCTCGTTGCGGGAATCCAACCTGCGTCTTCTGCATTCCGGGTTATAACTACCACTCGACCGAGTGAAGACTATTATTATTTTTCGAACTTTTTCTAACCACAAATTTCTATCACAAAGAAATTCAATTTAGGTAGGTACTTTTAACAGTTAATTAATAGTGTTTTTAAGTTCCCAGTGGACTAGAGGGTCATTGTAGTAGGTAGGGTCGGTGACCTAGTAACCTTCGCCCGCCCTGGCACGCTCCGGGCAAAGCCGTACGTGGTTACCGTTTCATTAATGAAGACCGACGTAAATAATGTATTGTTACTTTCACGAAGGAGGAGCTGGATAGCGCAGTGGATTACCGCGCTTGGTCTACGATTGCTGAAACTAAGCAATGTTCGGTAAGGCCAATCATTGGATGGGTGACCATACATTTTTAACCTCGAGTTCCTCCGTTCTTCGGAAGACACGTTACGCCGCTGGTCATACAAAGCGACTAAGGTAAACACAGGTGAGTAATGGGCAGCAGCATTACTCTTTATATCATACGTCAATAAACCTACTGCGATTTATGTGCCCGGTAGATGGCAATAGGATCACCGCCTTTTGCATGGATGGATCATAACTTGGCGAAAAGTGGTATTTTATATGAATACTCTAAGGTACGTGTGTTTTAGAAATGAGTACGTCAGGGGAAATCTGAAAACAGCGCCTATATATACGATAGAACAATTGAGGAGCAACAGGTTAGCGTGGTACTGGCATGTTATAAAAAGGGATGAATGTTACATAACTAGAAATATGTGATTGGACCTAGAACATGACGAAGACCGAAGAAGCGATGGATGGATTGTGTGAAAACGATTGAGGAAGTAGCGAGTTCATGCTGAGATCACTTCTGATAGACAGTATCGAAGAGGAGACCTGTTGTACTTAGAATGAAAAAAGGGCAGGGAGAAAATGAGTTAGGTTCATGTTATTTTCAGACGAGTTAAAAATACATTTTCTCTGATTTACAAGTTGTTACAACCATTGACCCCGAAAGCAGCGCGCATTTGCTAATGCCACCCGTCCAGACTTACGGCGGACGCTGAGAGCCCTTTACATTATGAGCCTCCTTCAATGCTGTAACGCTTTGAGAATTTCAAATGCTGAATCGCCGGCGGGCGGCCATTCATTTGCTGTGTCTACAAAAGTATAGCACGTTAAGCTTTATAAAATTGATGAATTTCTCCGTCTATTTTTACCCTAAAAATAGTTGTACAAAGCACACTTTATACCCCATTCGATTTTATCGTAAAATAAATGTTAGAAAAACCAGTACAAATATTTAGGTGATTAGAAAAAGTTCGAAACATTATGGTCTTGTTGCGCGAAACCGTTGGTTTACAGCATTTAGTGTAAAGGTCAGAAGAATTTTGGCAAGTAAATTAGCGTGTTGGTTGGCCGAGCGGTTTAGGCACCTGCCCAAATTGCAGTGGACGCGGGTTCGTTTCCCGCATCAAGACCTTAATTAATTTGTCGAACTTTTTCTAACCACCAAATTCTTTGTACACTTTATACCTTTTGTGTTACCTGTGTTCGTAATAAGCTGTAAACTAGTTCACATAATATCTAGGTAATGTCCATCATAAAGGTCAAACCTCTTAACTTAAGTAATGTTTATCGAGGAATATTGAACGCTCATTATTTATTTATTGCTTAAAATGCACAATAATAATATGTAAAATTTTCTCAAACGAACTTGTGCTTTATAGTTCACGTTGAAAATAGCTTAGAGATAGTTTTGTATAGACTCGCATGATGTTGACTGTACTATACGAGCAGGTACTGAAGGTAATAATGGGCCTATTTAAAACCCCTTGACAAATATGAGAACGAAGGCTAATAAAAACACTTTTTCAAGCAAAAATACCTTCAAAATATCATCAAACGCGTATTCTATTATTAAGGCATTTACTTCCGCCTCCGGGCGTTACGTGTCCCGAAAATAAACAAAAATATTGACTTTACCCCACAGCCGTCAACAGGAGCTGATAGCTAATCAATCTCACATGAACATGGTAAAACCTCGAAGCTCTAAAAGTATTTCTACAGGCGCATTTTGAAAGAATGCGGAGACAATGTTGAGTTTTGCCTGTGGTAAAATTATTGTTAGTTAGGTATTTCTTCATAGAGACCCCATGATTTGCTTAGACATTATGAGCTTTATTGCCGTTTGCGATACTCACGACAATAGTGCTGTATAGCACACAATGTACATTTGGCACCTGCTCTAAAGTCCCACACAGCCTTCTCACGCCCACAAAAAACGGGTTACGTTTTCTGAAAAAATGCGGGATCTCAGTTATTTTTTGTTATTTCTTTAGTTCATACCGTTCGAAAAAGTATTATATATTTATCTACTTGCATAGTTCTAACTGAACTGTTGTTTGATTGCTAGAATTTTATGACGTTCTGATAATATATATCCTCCTTGGTCGAGCTTAGATAGCAGTCGTGATTGCGAAAGTCTCGGATCAAATTTTCATTGCACAAATATTTTTGATTAGTACATTATACCTACTAAACCAATTTTACCTTAATATATTGCACACACGTTAGGAACGAATATTTTGAAAAATCGCTTCTTTCCGAGTTTCAAAATAATTACATCAATTTAGACGCAAAATTCGCTCCGGTCTTTAATCAAAAATATCAGATATAACAGATCACTAAAGAATAAAAATGTTAATGCTTCGCAATTCGTATGTAGCTTCAATAAAAAGGTGATTGATTAATTGAAAATTTTAAATAACTTTCTAAT
This sequence comes from Cataclysta lemnata, assembly GCA_963931975.1. Lineage (NCBI taxonomy): Eukaryota > Metazoa > Arthropoda > Insecta > Lepidoptera > Crambidae > Cataclysta > Cataclysta lemnata. The sequence goes on along the minus strand of OZ008340.1, from coordinate 609,233 downwards.
ACTTTTTATTGATCAATAACTGCGTCACTTTTACACGTTCAAGTGCGTCACTCTTTCATATCTCAAGCTACGCGTTTTCAGAAATCAAAGAGAAACCGCTCATACCATCGACGGCATATCTCACTAATCTTAAAAAAAAATAAGCCACCATTTATTCGCATATTCATTGCAACATCTCAAAGCTAAAAATTGCGACTCAGTATCATAAAACATGGCATCGATAACAATAGCTCCTTCAAGCAAGTCAACGCGATTTCGTTTTTTACTAAGAAGGGATCAATGGATTAGGTAATGAATAGTGGCCCACGAGTGGATAGGCGAGCTGATGGGATTAGGCATATAGAATGTCTCTGCGACACTCTTAAGATTATTTGCACACAAAAAAAATAATGGCACTTTGAAGCCCCTATTGTATTTTCAGATTATTTCTAACTTCGAAAAACTTCGGTCTTGTACCATCCGCCCTTCATAAAAAACCTAATCACGCTCTCACACTAGTTAAACAATAAAAATATAGGGCCGCTCCTACTAAACACGGTAGGTGAAATTATCGGGATGGACACTTCAATCAAAATATCTACCGACATATAATATGTAATATGTACTATTTGATTTTAATTTTAACATTATATAAATGTTAGAAAAATTAGTACAAAGATTTTCGTGGTTAAAAAAGAATTTCGAAACATTTTGTAAATTGTAAATTTTGTAAAAATATCTGCTTTGGAATGTTTAAAATTTATTTCTACATTGCGAGGGTACCCGTTGGCTTAAAACGTGAAGTGTAAAGGTTAGAAGAATTTCGGCAAGTTAATTAGTGTCTTGGGTGGCCGAGCGGTCAGGCACCTGATCATAATTTTTAGAAATTATTTTTCTAACCACCAAAATCTTTATGTAATATGTATTTTAAATATAATATTTCGTATGGCTAGCAGCTGGCCTTCAATTTACCCTCTTTAGGAACACAGTTTAGAAGTTTTTTTTTCTAAATAGCCATTCGCAAATAATGGAGACGAGACAGCTCCGTGCCCATCACGTGACCTTAAACAAAGAAATTTGTGGTTAGAAAAAGTTCGAAAAATATAGTCTTAATGCGGGAACCGAACCCGCGTCCTTTGCAATCCGAGTAGTAGAGACATCTGCCCGGATTACAGAGACGCGGGTTCAGTTCCCGCATCAAGACTATAATTTTTCGAACTTTTTCTAAATAATTAAATATCTTTGTACTAATTTGTCTAGCATTTATATAATGTTGAAATTTAAATAAAAATAAAACACTTAAAAACTTCTGAATAACTTGCTTTATTACTTAACATTCAGTTCTAAATGAATCCTTTTCTGGATGAATTGGGATACATTATTTACTAATACTTATTACATTTATTTCCAAAATTTCTTGAAGATTTTAGAAACCGACCGATTACGTGATTTAATTTTGTTGGTAAGTCACCGATTACCTACATAATCTCTCTTTAGAACTCAGTTTCCCTTTATCTTTGATTGTTTAATTAGCAACTATAAGCTGTCTTATTAAACTAAGCGAGGCGGGTTTTATGTAACTTATCATCCACTTTGAACATTGTTTCTGAACTCTATCTACGACGTAGATTATAAATTGAACTGCGACATATGCCACTCTGTCAAGGCCGAAGACCCCCGAATACAGAAACGCTACTCATACTTTGAGAATTGCTTATAAAGTTAAGTGGACAATACCTGTCAGAATTAGTATGGAAAAACGTCAATTTTGAATACGCAAATGGCAGGACTCAAACTTTGAGTAGCGTTTCTGTATTAAGCTACTTGTATGAAACCCGTGGGTGATGGGGGTTCTAAGACAATATTTTATTCTGCTCTCCCGTCATCACACGGTAATTTTATTTATTATCGTTAGTTTACAATTTACTTATATGATTCGACTGAATTTTTGTGATCTTAATTTAGATTTGATCAATTTAACCGCGGAATTTAAATAGATTTCAAAGTGGAAATGACAAAAATGTAATCAAAACATTTATATAGCGGAAGTTACCTACCCATATAAAAATATGATTCAAATTTGTAAGTAGTTCATTCTACTTTACTTTCCTCCATCACGAAATTAATTTGATTAAGCTCATCATATTTTTATCAAAGTGTATTAATTATTTCATAATATAAAGGGAATTAAGAAAATATACGCAGATTGGTACCTAATTAATTGTTATGAAATTAGAATAAGCAATTTACCGTCTCCTTTTACTTGTTATGATGTAATCAAAGAAGTTTGATTGTAAGCAAGTTAATTAGTGATGAATTACGTCCAAATCTATAACAACCAGCTGTTTAGTAATAAGTTTCTATGATTGTTAGATGTCTATCTTAATTTAGAAATAAACTTTACCAACCTACATTACATAAAATTATATATATTTTTTATAAACATACATACTTACATAAGTCACGCCTATTTATCCCCGAAGGGGTAGGCAGAGGTGAATTAACACCCACGTTTCGCCAATTATGTTAGTTCCCGTCCCATAATAGGTTAATAGGGGACGAGCCTGTTCCCATCTATCGGGCACGTAAATCGCAATATATTGCTAGGTGGTGTTTGAGGAACGCTGCTGCCCATTACACTCGGCTGTGTGGTGACGGCAGAGTAGAATACAATTGTTACTACCCCAAATCTCTCCCGTGGGTGTCGTACAAGGCGACTAAGGATAAATCAGTGATGAGGAATGGGCAGCAGCGTTCCTCTTATACCTACCACCTAGCAAAGAACTGTGACTTTTGTGCCCGATAAATGGCAATAGGCTCGCCACCTATTACATGGGACCTAGCATAATTGGCGAAGCGTGGGTGCTAGTTCACCTCTGCCTACCCCTTCGGGGATATAGGCGTGAATTATGTATGTATGTATGTATGCTGCCCATTACTCAAAGTCGTCTTTACCCTGAGTCGCCTTGTACGACACCCGCGAGAGAGATAAGAAGTAGTTTCTTCTGCTTTAGCGTCACGACACACTTCTTATTTTTATAGATTACTAAGCGAAACTAGTATGCAAGGTGCACGTAGCAAGTGGAAATAAGTTATTTTAGCCTACCCCTGTAGGAGAAAGGCGTAACGAAAGAATGTAATTCTAAAGGTACTATATACATACATACCTACATTCGTCACGCCATGTAATGAAAATAACTAGGCAAAATTTAGACTGAAATAAAAATTAATCTAAGATGTAACACAGTCAACTAATAATTAACACTACGATGAACTCAAGCTAAAATCCTCCAATATAGACACGTGCACGCCGCACATAGACGCGCGCAGGACGCGTGCGATGCACGCTCCACACCCCTCACTAGGCACTAGAGCGAATTGACACATTTTTCATTTAACATCAAAGTGATTGACCTTCATTCACTTGCTACGGCAAAAATGTATTGATCAACCGCGCCTCCGTGGTCTAGTGGTTCGCGCACCGAAGTTAAGATGCAGAAGTCCCGGGTTCGATCTCTAGGAGGGTACAAATTTGTACTCGATTTGGTAGGTGGTGGGACTTTTTTCAAGTCCGTCAGACTAGGTACTACCGTTTTATCAAAATCTGTCGTCATAATAACAATGTTAACAGCAATTCTGTTCCGACAATTTGTGATAAGATAGCTAGCTCCTCTGAGGTTGAGGGTTCCAGGTGAAGCTAGATTCCATCTTCGGCTCATATTGTCACTTTACCATCAGGTGAGATGAAGCCCAAGAGCTTCCCTGTCTAGCCTAAAAAAAGCTCAGCCTCTGAACTAACTAGAAAATAATTAATCAACTCGAAAAAGATTTAACATCGCGCGTTTTACATATCAACTGGCTGAATACGTTTTTTACAGGTGAATAAGTACACTCATTTGACACGTGTCAATTTAGGGATCCCCAACAAACTGAAAATAGGGTTTCCTTAGAAATTCATTTTATAAATTAAACAGGCAGACATTTCATTTCTGTTCCGGTGAGATTTCGTGACACAATTTTATTTAATTAGTCTGCCTCGAAACAAATTAGATTACATTTTTGGGACACGGTAATAAAAACTTTTTTAATGTCCTTAATTAAATCTTCAAGGTAGAAGTTTGATTATAAGTAATTAATGTTTCGTTTAATTTTGATAATGTCATATTGTTTGATACAATAAATATACAGTAACACACTTATCGTGTAATGTTGGATAATATACAAAAGTGTCTTTAACCGAAAAAATGTACTGTCTACAGAATAATATTTATCATGAAAAAAGGACAATGAAACTTTTCCTTTGACCGCTGGCCCAAAAAAATGAAACCTGTTCTACATAACTGAAACCTATGACAAGCGTTAGCACCAATCATTCATGACAACTTTTACTATGGGGCCAAATAAATCTATCCTAGTAAAAAAAATATACAGGATAACAAAAGTGTCGACTTTTGTATGGACTTAATTGTTGTTTGTTTTAGACCAGCAATTAACTGTTAAGCAATGAAATCAGCAGCGAGTTAATTCTGTATGCGTTAAAACGTTTACAAATTACATTAGGAGATATTGAAACCTGTTTAAAATAAACAAAACCTTTAATTAAGTCATATAAAAATCGATACTTTTTTCAAGCATTCGTTACCCTGTATATTTTTTTTCCTAGGATAGATTTATTGGGCCCCATAGTAAAAGTTGTTTTAGATGATTAGTACACTACTAACGTTTGGCGTGGGTTTCAATGATGTACATTAGGTCTCATATTTTTGGGCCAATCAGTTGTCCTTTCTGCCTCAGGGCATTTTAAATCTATAATGACTGTACAATAAATTTCACTTCGCCCACAACATAAATACACTTTGATTTAACTTTAACACAATATTTTCGAAATCTGTACATTATTCAGCTTCGTATTTTATATAGGACAAGCTTACGTCCATAAAACCACAGCTAATATTTTCATTTGACGTGGAAAACTGAAGGGTGCAAACACAATGGAGGGCTTAAAATTTCTATGTAATCTATTTCCCTATATAAATCGCGAATCGTCCCACGGTCGGTCCCTCTTCCCTTCTAGCATACATTCACACCAATAGTTCGCCGAATAAAATTGCGTTTCCTAATTGCTCCTCAGTTTCCCACCGTACGCCTGACACGCGGCCCGGAGCACCACCCAGATAGCACGACTGCTCGCGAAACTAAACTCTATTACGTTGGAAGAAATCTTTATTTTTGTTTTCGTAATTCCAAATTAATATTTGACAATTCAAATACCCGGCACGGCTAATCTTATGCGTCCCAAATAACTCTTACGCATTCGGGATAGCGTTGGTTTTATTGTGGCACAGAGGCAAAACGTTTTTTGCAGGAACCGGATAGTTGAATAATCGCGACGCGTGCGCCGCAGTCTCTAATGCGCGGGAATAGAGTGCGTTTTTGTGTTGCGGCTGCGCACGGGCAACTTGGCAAGGTGTCGGGCGCATCGGCCATAGGGTGAGTGCGGCGTAGGGCGGCGGCACAGGGTCGGCACGCGGCGGGCATTCCGCGTCCGTCCGTCCACGCGCGCGCACGTGCATGAGTGTGCGCGGCAGGCATCGCTACGAGCGATCACGTGACTTAGGAAAGTTTGTGATAAGATCGACTTTGTGGTGACCACAAGAATTTCGAAGATTTGCCTAAGTGACATTATATAGTGTTAGTAAAAATGGAGTACCACCACCGTCATATGGAGCAGCCGGGTCCCATCCAGGGCCAGAACCAGCCGCCGCAGTGGGGCTACGGCTGGGGTCCCCCGGCCGCGCCGGCGCCACCGCCTGCGCCTGCGCAGCGCAACAAGAGGGCCCACTCCGACAGCGAAGACGATGCCTTCTCGGAAGAAAGCAGCAAGGACGCGCAGTGAGTAGCTTACTTACTTAGCTTACTTATACTTACTTGTACCAATACATAGAGACTGCATGGTAACATCATTTGAGTGTTACAAAGAAAAATACTTTTTGAAAATTTATCAAATCAAATTTGAAAATTTAGATATAAGTATCGAAACTTGTCTGACCAAATATTGCTTACGTTACGTTAAAATACAAATAAATAATGATCGTTTAATAATATCTTAGTTATAGTTTTTCATGATGATTTTATGTCTACAAAACTTTTTAAACCAGTCGAAAGTATCTACATTAGATATATTAATTTTCACGCCTACCAGCTATATAAATAATACTGTCATTCAATATGTAACTAATAATTTTTCAAAATTAAAAAATTTTTTAGGAGCAAACACGTATTACTTATAAAAGTTAACTTACAGTTAGAATTAACTATAGTAACTTCTACACAAGTTAATATGAATTTCTTATACCTATTTAGAGAAACATCACGTACAGAAAGCAATATGCATACTGTTTCGGAGTCAATCCCTCTAATAAATTATATTTACTTGGAGATTTATTGGTGGATCAAAAATCTACTCCATCATTACTCGTTTAATATTATTTACATAGGAATATAATCTCCATTTAAGTGAACTTCATCTACGAGACGTAGCACGTGCTACGAATCCGTAAAACGCGGGCTACGTCATCGCTTCTTCGTAGCTACGCAATTGGGTCGCTACGGATTGGGAAATTCATTGTTATTTTTCCCGAACGTAGCAATCGAACATAGAGAATAGTAAGTGAAAATGTGAATTCATTATTAGAAAGCCCACCGTGTGACTATTTTAATTTATCTTCAACGCAACCAAATAAAGTGTAATTGAAGTTTTATCTATCTATCAACTATTTCTGATGGTATGGAACGTCTCAGTTATAATTCAATCCAATCCAATGGCTCAAAACACTTTAAATATGTTTCCTAAGCGGTAAGCAAAGATGCATTATCATCCACATTTCACCAGCTCATGCTTAGTTCCATGTAAGAAGTTAGAAAGAAAGAAAGAAAGAAATACCTTTAAGTTAATGGCAATACGTTCTAAATTTTCACATCTTCGCAGTATTAGAACCTGCTGCATAAATTCTATAGCATCGGTTAACCTATCACCACCAAAAATACCATAAGTAAGTACAACAACTCAACTTGAACCGAGATTTCTAAAAATATCTTTCTAACTTCAAGTTTGTGGCACACTTGAGAATTGCTAACTTAAGTGTTTTGGAGTTAACATCGTAATAACGAAAATTTTTGTTTACATAAATTATATCTTCAAGTTGGCTGAAGGAAGTATACTTAGGAATAGAATATACATACATTGTGTTCTGAAGTAATCACATAAGGCAATAAATCATGATAATGTATATATACTTATTTAAAAATAAATTAATTTTACGGCACATCTTGAATTTGATCGCTGTCGACTTGAGGACTCTTATATATGTCACAGACAACTTCTAAAGGTAAAAAGGGTATCCATGCGAATTCCAGTGATATTGCTTCAGCTAAGGGTTGCTATTTTTATACCCCCCAAAATTCCCTCATAAGACTTCATCTGCTCTTGCAATATAAGATTCCTTAACATTCGTTCGTTAAACTCGTTTTATTTGTATAATATTTCCCTGGACTTTTTCCAATTTTGTAAAGTACAATGTAACAGTAAATAAAATGTTCGGGCTCAATACATACTTATAATTGGATATTATTTATTAGAGCACCTAAAAGTTCGTCACAAAGTTACGGTATTGTAATTGATTGTATCACAACATAAGTTAGTCTCCACGCCAGAGAAATAATTAAATCTTGATCTTGTTCAAAGTTATAATTGAGTAAGCGGTCAAACTGACTACTACTAATGAAACGCAATACATTATATTATTACATATACAGGAAAAAATTTTCCTTTCAGGCTAGAAACGAGTAAGACATTTTATTTTGCTATCGATTACTTAAAACTTAAGAATTTGTATTGCGTTTATAACCACAACATCCATATATAACAGCAAATGATACTTTTAGTAACTCGAAATAAATCCAATTTCAATCCATCGTAATAAGGAGGAAACTAATTTATTAACCTTATTTTTTTTAACTAGACAGTCCTTGTAGACCCTCATATTTATTTCACAATGAATTCATTCAGACCATTGTCACAATGAATTCATTCAGACCATTTTAGACGAATTACATACCATGTGTCTTGGTCGGCTGTGGTGCTATTCAAGTCCACCTGGTACTTTTACTTTTCAAGTCCAGCTACCACCATTTGAACCAAAAAGTAATGTTATACGCCATAATAACAATGTTAACACTTATTGAGTTCCGTCAATTTGTGATGAGCCCTGCGATTGAGGGTTTGAAATGAAGCTCGATTCAATCTTAGGCCCATATCGTCACTTACCATAAGGCGAGATGAAGACCAAGATCTTACCTGTATAGCATAAAAAAAGTAATTTTTATTTTATTTTACAAGGAGTTTGTGACTTCCAGGTCCCCCGGCGGCGACTCGTGCCAGCTGATGACTCGGAAGCGACGCCGAGGCGTGATCGAGAAGAAGAGGCGCGATCGGATCAATACCTCTCTCACAGAGCTGAAGAGGCTGGTTCCAGCAGCCTGCGAGAAGCAGGGCAGCGCCAAGCTGGAGAAGGCAGAGATATTGCAGTTGACGGTCGACCACCTGAAGATGCTGCATGCCAAAGGTGTGTAGTTTGGACATCACGATGGCCGGTTTGATCAAATGGTCAGATCGGGGGCTATCGGTTCAGAGGTCTCGCGTTCGAATCTGATAAGGGCTGTTTGAGATGAACACATTTGTTTTCCTGTCACGGTTGTTAGACTGCGCGCCAGATAAGTCTGCGCGCGATGGGTGGCGCTGCTCGCTCACATTAACACTCCTAGACAAACAAAATAGCAGGCGGAATTTTAGTTCCAATTTTACAAATATTTCTATTATGATTATTACATACATACATGCATAAATCGCGCCTATATCCCTGAAGGGGTAGGCAGAGGTGAACTAGCACCCACGTTTTTCCATGTAATAGGTGGCGAGCCTATTGCCATTTATTGGGCACAAAAGTCGCAGTACATTGCTAGGTGGTATAAGAGGAACGCTGCTGCCCATTCCTCATCACTGTTTAATCCCTAGTCGCCTTGTAGGACACCCACGGGAGAGATTTGGAGTGGTGATAAATTGTATTCTACTCTGCCGTCACCACACGGCATATGATTATTATATATATCAAAATGTTGTCCTGTACAGAAGTACTTATGCTACTTACTTTGGGCTAAATAATACGTGTGAGTGCTAAAATTATTTATTTATTGTGTCAAAGACACTTTCTTACCCTTGCAACCCTTGAAACGATTTATACAATTACTATTTAATGCGTTTTAGAAGGGTTTAAGTATGTACCAACTTAGGTAAAGCACCTTACACAAGCATTTACATATGTAAAGGAAACGCTTATCTAAACCGTTGGACATCCCAATAACATTCATTGAAAAACATGAGTTCGCAATCAGTCGGCCGACTACTTCCGCGACTACTGAATGCGTTAAAAAAGTTTACAGTTAATGTTTAAAAAGAATTTGTAACGGCAAACGCGAAAGTAAAAAATGCGTGTGCAAAAAAATAACAGGTCGGAGCATCCGATCCGCTTTTCCTGTCTTTTATTAAAATTCACTCTCAATTTCTGTTGTTCTCATTTAAAAAAAAGACGTATTATTCGGCACATTAAAAAGGAATGCACAGTCATGCAATTTACTACCATTTCATCACCTTGTTAAGATGTATAAGACATAATATGACGATATTTGCCAAGTCTGGATATATTTTATTTAGATAAGGACAAAATAAAAACAGATTTATGTATCTGAATCATTCTATAGAGGAAAGAAATTTGATGTAGATATTTTGTGTGTTCTGTGTTGTCCACTTATGCAGATCACAAAATAAATAAACTTTAAACGTAGAAAAAAATAAAGTAAAAGATTTAATTTAGTCAAAATCAAAATGGGGTTACCCATTACACGCATTAAAAAATGATTTTGATTGCTCTTTGTCTAATCACTCAATAGCCCCAAATAACAACTGTGAACTCGAAACCCCAATATAAAACATGGCATCACGACCCCAGCGTACAGAATGCGGGCCGTATGCGCGGGCGCAGACCGTTCCGGATTCCCACGCGGCTTCCGGGTGCGACAGGTGGAAGATAGTTTTTGTAGGGCTTAAGCTCCACTGGGCCAGTGTGTGATGTGGTTTTTTCGTTTGTTTGAGAAGTCACGTCTCAAATCTTACTGCGGCTGGTGTCACTTAAATGTTAGCTTAAATGTCTTTTTGTTACCTTTTTTTGCGTTTGTAAAAAATATTTGACCTTACACAGAAGATAAGTCAAAAACTGTACACGTTTATTATTCACAAAAATAAATTGTAATTCACTACTAAGGGGCTGTTTCACAATCAACAAGTAAGTTCTAAGTAGCTTACTTCGCAGATCATTCGACAGTTGTAATATGAAATATATGTCAATTAAACTACAAAGTAAGCTACTTCGAACTTACTTGTCGATTGTGAAACAGGTCCTTTATATTCTTACTATAGTGTACTGGGTAATGCTAAATTAATTATATTCCATGTGTCTTTTCAGTTTGTAAAATAATAATATTATGAAATACGCACGCTTAACTTTGTCCTCACTTGACATTTAAACATCCGTTGACTGGAATAACGAGGTGCAATTAGTTCGTCCTTCCTTCCGTTATTAAAATCAGGAACCAATTGTGGTTGATGCGTACAAATTGCTTGTGGTCAGATCACCGCTGGTTACATATAAATATAATAAAACCAGGAAATTTCACACATTTTCTTTCCAAAAACACAACTATATATAAACTAGATTTCATTATGCCTAATATAATTGTTAATTATTTAATAACTTACTGAGCCTAGTACGCATAAAGCCCCTTCAGGCATTGACACATGATTTGTTATAATTGCAACTAAACTGTCCTCATGTACATGTACATCTTAACCAGAAAAAATAAAAATAATGCAAGAAAGCGTTTCTACAAAAAAAAACCTGCAAAAAAGTACATTCTCACGAGGATGTTGCTTGACTATTTCTATAAAAAGTCACACTAAAATCAATGTAAGCAAGGAACTCAATTAAAGTCGCATTCGTGGCCGCAACAATGGCGGACAGACAGAAAGGTATCGGTTACCTGACGGACACCTGGCCTCTCGTGTAAAAACCACGAACAGGAAGATGCCGAGATATGAGCCAAGGGCCGGGCGCCGCTATCCATCGCCACTTCACTAATTATTGCGGTCTTTACACGGCCTTCCATCGATATAGCTTCTTTGGCGCCAACGGTGAAAAAAAACATCCTGATTCAGAGATAATTTCAATTTGTTGCGGGTTTATTTGAATATTAACTTTTGCTATTTGATTAGAAAATATCAACTGTAAAAAACATTTATAATTACTCGGAAAACAATGTTGACATACGTACATAAATCAAGCTCATTTAACCCCGAAGGGGTAGGCAAGAGGTATATTAACACCCTCGTTGCCCCACTTATGTTAGGTCCCATGTGAAAGGAGCCTATTGCCATTTATCGGACACGTAATTCGCAGTTAAAAAGTTAATGCTGCTGCCCATTATTCATCGCTGTCTTTTCCCTTAGTCACCTTGCAGCACACCCGCGGGGGAGTGGGGTTGATGACAAGACAATTGTATTCTGCTCCGCCGCCGCCTTCATTACGGCGGCTATATCAACTAACTACGATTTAACGAGACAGCTTTCATAAAAATGTTTACCACTTTATCGTATTCGCGAAGGAATTAGAAAATATCAACTGTAAAAAATATTGTTAGTATAACAATAATTAAACTAATTTTATTAGGAAAGCAATGATTATTATTTATTTATGTGAAACTATATTCATTTTAAATATAAATATAACAAATTAATTCCAAAGCACATATATGTACAGCTGAAAGTAATAAATAAGTATACTAATGCTATTGTAATGCAATATCAGTCAATCGAAAGTTGATAACCATTTATCAGTGACCGGGAGTGCTCTGTGGGAACGTGGCCGGGAACGGAGGGTTGCCACCCTCCCTCCGACCACTCGCATTATGCACTCAACAAATTCGGCAATATTTACCAGTTTATCGTCGTGGGAAAGGGATTTGACATATTTAGCGGGAGGGCCTCAGTTGCGATTTGTGCAACTTTTTATTATCACGATTCGGTTTTTATTTGAACATTATACATATTAATGTTAGAAAAAAACATTACAAAGAACATAAAGTTAGAAAATTTTCGAAAAAGCATTCGTCCAAGTAAAAAGATAATTGTGGAATAATTTTGTAAAACTTTATTTTCACTACCTACATAGTTTTTAATTCATTTGTGTGAATGTATCATCACCAGCCCTTTAATGTCCCCACTGCTGGGGCATGGGCCTTCCCTATCGATGAAAGATTTTTAATATTCCCCTATTATCTTATTGAAACCATACAACTATACAACACACACGATAGGTGTATCTATGATCCGCAAACGTTACTCGTAACATAATTTTATGAAATAATTTAGAACAAATGTTAGAAAAACTTGTCTTGTTCTTCGTCTTAGCGCTATCCCGGCCTAGCGCCATTTCCGCGATAGTCCGCTTTCAGACTAAGCCCACTCCAATTTGCACGTCTCCAACATTCTGTGCTGTAAGGTAAAAGTTAGAAAAATTAGTACAAAGAAAAAAATCCTTGTAATTGTTTCTAATCAAAATCAACCAACTACACAGCAGTTCCGATATGCAAGACGCAGTGACAAGCGGAAGCGACCCTGGGCGCTTAGAAGAAGGGTTGTCACACCTGCATAGAAAAAACTAGAAAAGAATAAAAAAGCCCCAACGAGACCAAATGCGTCTCGAGCGGAAGGAAGGGAGCTAACAATCGCGTTTCAATGGAATAAGTGGATTTGATATTGAAATACCTGCGACGTACAATGCTAGACATTTTTTTGATAAGGAAGTCGCGGGGTTTTTGGGGTAAATGTAATACACATTCTTTACTATCAGTCGAAGCACGTGTTTAATAAGATTAATTAATATCTAATTCTGATATAATAAGAATGAATACGCCTCTTATTTGTAAGCTATTAATATTATATTAAAACAACAAAGAATATCGTAATATAAAAATGTAGGTACTTAATATTTTTACTTGAATATTATGTTAGAAAAATCCGAGTGGTAAAGGCATCTGACCGAAATACAGAGGACGCGGGTTCGTTTCCTGGATCAGGATTATAATTTTTCGAACTCTTTATAACCACAAATTAATTTGTGATGTACTTGTTACATTTCTTTTAACCATCCTTAAATACATAGAAACATCTGATAAAAATAAAATCTATGGTAGTCTTAGTTTAATAATCAAAATCGATACACTAATATTGAATACATTTGCGAACATTATGCCATTTCATTCGACATTAACTTTTGTATTAATCAGACAATAATCATGAATTTTATAGGTATACTAATTGAGAGTCAAAACAGTTAAGATCTTAACAGCCAAATCACGCACAAAATTCGAAGCTCCCTACACAAGCAACAGTTGTAACCCAGATCACCGTTCTTTGGCCCGGTGGCCTAATGAACGCTCACCCCAATACCGTTCTTTCTTCGTGCAACAAGAGGGATAGCGGGCCATCTTGCTCCTTGCCAACCCTCGGGAGACGCTCAGAGGGTGCCACCACACATGCATACGTCTATCCCGCTCACACCGCTTACCTGTCCCGCCTTGTCCGACTTGTTGCGTCTTAGGGGAACTTCGAAAGGCGACTCAAGCTGTATTATTTCCAAACTTGCATCTGGAGCCATTAGCATAACAATGCCTCCCTTGTTCCAGGACTCGATACGTTCGCGTACGACCCCCAGAGATACGCCATGGACTACCACAGCATCGGGTTCAGGGAGTGCGCGGCCGAAGTGGCGAGGTACCTGGTCAGCTGCGAGGGTTTGGACATCCAGGATCCGCTGCGGCTGAGGTTGATGAGCCACTTGCAGTGTTTCGCTGCTCAGCGGGAGCTAGCTGCGAAGTCGGCTAACTGGGGGTACCCCCAGTACCCATCGACCCCTGTGCCGCATCAGCCCCAGCAGTACACTGAGCTTCACCGGCAAGACGCGACGGCTTCGACTGCGGCAACGACCGTGGCTCCGACCGGCATTGCTGCGCCGTTGTCAGCGCCGCCCACCTACCCTCACTACGCGCCCGCGCCCCCGGCTCCTCCGGCACCGCCGGCGCCGCACGCCGCCCCGCCCGCCCCGCACTACCCCGCCCCGTACCCCCATCACCCGCCCCACCATCAGTATTCGCAGAACAGTTCCAAGCCTTACAGGCCTTGGGGTGCTGAGCTAGCCTATTAGGCTTTGTTATAGAATCTGTGGCTTCATTCAATAGTCAGACGCAGCGTCCCACGTGAGCGATCTGGATGCTAACGCTAAGCGGCGCGGAAACAGTAAACAGTCGATACCTATTGAAGTGGCTTACGTGACCAAACTAACGAATTGAATTAATCGCGATTAGTAGAGTAGGATATAGAGTCGCCGCGTTATATCGCACCGCATCGACAACGCATCGGATCGCTTCGCAATCGCGTCGGCGTTGAGTCGCTCACGTAGGACGCTGCGTAAAGTAAACTGAATCAAGTTTCGGTCACCTCAACTACTAGTCCGGTTGATTGAAGACACGTATAAGACAATGTTGTGATAGATCTCAGAGTTTAAACGGAAATTGTAACTAAATTATTATGATATTGTATTTTTGAAATTTGTACTGTTGTATATATGTGACGAGTTTATTAAGTGCTATGTAAGTTGTGTGATAGCAATATTATGATAGTTTATATTAGTCATTAATTTTAGGACCAAAAATTAAGCTTTAATGTTTACGTGTATAAGGATTTATGGGTTAGAAATTATATAAGAAAAATTCAACATTTATTACATAATATACTGGAGGAGTGTGGCTTATTTGAGAAAATTATAACGATCTGAGTATGTTGAAGACTTTGTGTGCGCAGACCGCCAACGCAGTCTAACTAATTAAATTCGGACCTAGCTCGTTATAGCTGGCACGTGTACCTACCAGTCTAGGATTATGTTGAGCCAGCGACATTGCACTAATCAGTAGAAGGGGGAGAAATTAATTGATGAATGTAACGATATATATACAGTACCCGGTATATAAAGTTGACCTATGCGCATGCGCATATAATGAAACGTTTTCAGGTATAAAGGTGGCGATACACATGCCTGTAGCAGGCATACTTGCATAAAAGCTCTTTGCACATGCTACTACTATCACCTACCTACTATCACGTGTATACGCTAACTGCCATGCCTGTATCTGCCACGCAAGTAGATAGCACAACATTTGATTTACTGACATGCAAAATGAGGGAGGGACGCGACTAGCGTTGTTTACGTCTTGCAAATACAGCAATACAATGACGCAATTTGCATGCAAGTTTAACTTGCAAATGTATCCACATTGCCCCAGTAAGTTCTACATGCTATTAACAAGCATGCACGCTACTGTACCATTTTACAGGCATGTGTATCGCCACCTTTAATTGAGGTTCTTTATGACGTGTGTCGTGTGTCTGTAACCATAGCTACATAGAGATACCTGCTTCTGCTGGTTCAAAATTTGTACTGTACTGTCCTCCAATTATGACTGCGCAAGCGGCGGTCATTTTGTTTCAACTTACGTGAGGAGAACTATAGCACACGATACACTTTGAAAATGCAAAAAAAAATTAGTTGGAAAAGTCTTAAAAATTAAGTCTTGACGCGAGAATCGAACCCGCGTCCGGCAGGTGCCTATTATACCACTCGACTAATCAAAATAATAATGACACATAGCTCTCAAGTCATATTTCTTTATATAAGCCCGCTGTCCAGTGTCTTTCACTCAATTCTAAATGATACTCCAATTTTGAAGGGATAATATGTGAGTGACTACTACTACACTTAAAAATCAAATAATCTTACACTTTCTACCTTATGTCCTTAGTTGTGACTCTATATTACGAATATAGAAAAATATGGTTGTGAAGAATACAATACTTACCTATACAATTAGTTAGCAAAGAAAATGTATGAGCCAAAGCTGGATGTACAGAGATAATTAGAAATCTTCTAAGTGTAAATATTTTGTTCTTCTATTAGTATCTTTAAGACGTCAAATATCCATATTCAGGGTCCAATGAAGAGGTGGAGTGATTCATAAAATCTCTAAATTAATTGAATTTGTTAATGTGCATTGTTTTACAGTTAACTATCGAGTGTGAACTACAAGATATTGTTAGCATAAACTACATCCTTTCGAATGTGCTTAGTATATTGTGAATAACAACCCATGCGACGCAAAACAGAAATTAAGTTAAAGTTTTGTGATAAACTGGCGTGCTGTTGACTGTACTTTCAGATTAAGCTAAAACAATAGTTAGAATAAGTACAAGCGCAGAATAAATGACGTATCACTAAAAGTTTATCAGGGACGATATGACTCTCGGCCAATCATGTGGTAGTATTTTATGAACTTTACAATTTTCTGCAATATGATTGGCCGGGAGCCTGACATTACAATAATGATATTAAAAGCAACGACTTTTAGAACACAGTAAGATTTGATGAGCTTTTAAACATTATACATGTCTGTTTGTAGTGAAATTTCGAATGTACTCTTTTTATTGCCTTAGAATTTGATAACAAAGCAGAGAGATATTAAAATATGTTTTTTGGAGATAACTTTATGTTTTATTTCAATGAATCATCATGGTGCTGTGGCGAATAAAGGAGAAGGAGAAGGTTTTGAATACTTGTGTAATCTTAGTACCTTTTTTTTTAAAGAATGCATGAAATTATTTCGTAAACGTAAATTAGATTTCATCTGAAACAAAAAAGTGTACTTAATTATGATCTGTGTCTTTAGTTTTGAATTTTCTTATATCCCAAAAGGCACATGAATTATATTTAACAAACAGTATTGATAAAAGCATAATTCAATCCTTAAACTAAAACAATTATTTGCTGTTGGCTGTAAACCCATTTATGCACTTACAGGAATACCTAATTTTTAGAAAATAATACCTAATTAATTACCTTCTATTAGTGTTTGGGGTATTAATAATGCCTACCTACTGACAACAAAAATTCAACCAATATTTCGAAAGTAGTTATACAAAATTCACCTTTACTGACATGAATTTTCAATTATAAGTAGGCAATCTAATATCTTAATGTTTATATTTTAATTTACGATTCTCTAAAACAATGCTACAAACATTAGAAAGTAATAACACCATTAGTAACAGCCTGATCGCATAACGAATCAACCATTTGGCATTCTCGTTAAAACGATAACCATCGCACAGGTGCCGTATAGTATAATATAAACACGATTAACACAATTAAAACAGCGACCGACCCACAAAGTACCGCAATAATTCCCTAAAGGGACGCTCGGAATAAATTCAATACTTGGTGTCCGTGCCACATCAATGATCGTATGGGATATCGCCACCCCTGCGGTTCCCACGAGCGGCGTCCCTTTCACTCGCTACCGCGGCGATTGGCGTCCCGCTCTCTCTTACTTCCGTAGGAAGCGCGAGCGCAGGGTGCAAAAACGCGGTTTTTGTGTGTTCGTGTGTGCGCCGTGCGCGCGCGCAAGTGGCGCTCGTGACCTCGCTGAACGCATTAAAAAGTCGAGCGGCTTCGCGCATGACCTTTTATTTTATAATATCTAACATACATACACAAATCACGCCAATTTAGCCCCAAAGGGGTAGGCATAGGTGAATTAACACCCTCTTTTCACCGTTTTTAGAATATTTTTTTTAGTCACCCATCCACTGACCAACCTTTGCAAACGTTACTTAGTTTACGCAATCTCTATCGAGCTCTATGTAAAAATGCAAATTATTCAAAAATTGCCGTGCAACGATGGCTGAGCAAAATACCCCAATCTCATCCGCGGTGCCTTACTAGGCAAGTGAGGACGAAAACAGTGCTAAGGGATAGGCAAAAGCGAGTTTGCGTGCCCGATAGATGGCAATAGGCTTGACACATATTACATGGCACTTGACATAATTGCCAAACGTGGGTGTTATTTCACCTCTGCCTACCCCTTCCGGATATAGGCGTGATTTATGAATATTATGTATACATCGTGAGATTGCAATCTTATTCAGCTGTGTCTTCTCTACGCGGTTTTAACAATTCACTATATAGTGTTAGCAAAATTTACATCAGAACTTGGAAATTCTTCAACGACTGCCAATATTGAATAACAGTATTAAAAGTGTCGATAGAAATAGATATCAAACAAAATCCAATCACTACAAGTTTTATTTATTACAGTTCACTTGAATTTCCATTTGTAATCTAACCAACCGTACAATTATTTTTCCACTTCTTTATTAGTAACTACTACGAAAACTTTGAAACTTTAATCATTTTAGTAATCATTCTTCTTCCAGATAAAAATGTCCTTTGTAATTTAGGTTCTTTTGAGTTTTAACGACACAGATACGCTAGGTAGGTACTATCTACCAAGTAATACGTGACTGAGTACTAGTTACATCGATATTAAAGTAAGCAAACAATTACTAAACATGTTGTCATTTTTAAAATTAAATACAACACACAAAATTAGAGTAGAACTTATGTAAACGATATAAAGTCGCTTATGGGGTAACCGTTTCATTATAGGTATCCTTATTAACCTATCACAGTTGTCGTCAGCGTCTAGACATTGTAATATTGTTAGCTAAAGTATGATACCAAAAATAATAGATTAGTGGACGAAAATAAGCGAAAACGTATTCAACGATACAATAACTCTGGTTATCCTAATTAAGTATTTAGTAATGTAAAAACAGATATTTTTTTGTGTGAGTTTGTGTCTGTGGTAAATGTAGAGCGGAATATAGTTACACGATTGCAGCTCGGGAAAACTCTAATATTTTGTGGCTACAAATAAAATATTCTTCAACGAAATAAAACTTAAAAGAAAAATACATAAAAAATACAATGACAGTAAAATAACATAAAGTAAAGTAACAATAACATAAGAACGTAAAACCCCATCTGACATTTTTAATATATAATAAGTATTTGGCAATAAATATGAATACATATTAATATTTTTTCTCTTTTTAATTTTGTCTTTATTAAAACTGGTGTGTTTTGTTTTTAGTACAAATAAAGGATTATCTATCTATCTATATTACCTACTTTTTTTTTACTTCAATGTTAATGTCATATAAAAAAATTATTACAAAGAAAATTCTGTTTAGAAAACTTCGTAAAATGAAAGCCTTGATGGGGTACCGCGAAGTAACGTCTTGGTTGGCCGAGTGGTATAGACATCTGCCCGGATTGTGGAGGACGCGGGTTTGATTCCCGCATCAATTGTCGACCTTTTTCTAGCCACAATTTTATTTGTAAATAAATACTTTTCTAAAAATGCCGCCATATAAGTAGAATAACTGAAGTTTTGTGCAGAATTTCCGAGGATTTTGCCGTTCATTCCCTAATTATTAAAAAAAAACTAATGATGTACTTATCCCTTTGTTTCGCACGCAAGTGTAGACTTGAATACACATGACGGTACGTACACGTGCCATAACCTCATAACATAATCAGCACAAACAATTGTAAAGCTATTGTCACACCATGAACATACTAACATAATGTCTGTGCTAAATATCCGCTGTAAACAAATCCCTGAAACCAGAAATACTTGTTGTGGGATTTAAGTAGTTATTGTGGACTTCGCCTAACAATGTAATGGGAACTTTTGTGCCTAATATTGTTGCCAAAGCTTAACAATAATTGCTTTATATATAATTAGAAATGTATTGCGTATTCATTCAGCAGAAAGTTAAGTGCTACAAGGAAAACCCAGAAACAGACTTTTCGCCAAATATTTGACCTATTCTTCTTTGAGATATGTTTATTACAATCTTACAGTAGGAAATGTTGATATAACAAACGAATATGCTAAAGTTATATAAAACACACATAATTAAATGTGTCTTGTTTGGAGATGTAGTAGAGAAATATTTTGGTGACGTAAAGGGAACAATGAGTTCCTCTACCACCTAGCAAATATACTGCGATTTACGTGCCCGATAGGTGACAATAGGCTAGCTACCTATTACATAGGACCTAATTGGCGAAAAGTGGGTGTTGTACCTGTCCTCTGTCTACCTCGAAGGGAAAGTGAATTAAGTATGTATGTAATAAGCACTTTGACTTAACAAAACATGGCTATATTGCTGTTTTGTACACTACTGTTAATATGGTTGGAAGCGGTACGTACTTTTACCTTAATTGTCTAGAGCTTCCTTAGTATCTGGACTGCATCTGGCGACTCATAGAATCTTACCAATCATGCTGACTGGCCAGAGAGAGAAGTCGCGGTGGCGAAGGTAATTGTTGACACTTACATTTGGGCTGGTTTTATCGATACACTTTTCGACAGCGCTGTTAGAGATAGGGAGATGTATGTGCTTAGTGGTCGCGTTCGGTGAACGCGCGCATACATTCTCCGAGAGGCGCGCCCTAACGGCGCTGAGGAAACGCGTGACGATAAAACCAGCCTTGAGTCACAATCCCAGGCGCTCCTAGCTTTCCAGTCTCCAAAACTATGGACCGGGTACCCGCCAAAATGATACCCAAAGACAATCGGGGATATCAATATTGAAATCAGGTACCTACCAATAATTTTATGATATTTTATATTTTTTTATTTGATTAGCAATCTCATGGACTTAGTTAACGTAAGGTATGGCTAATTGTTCTCTAGGAGAAACATAATCTTCACATAAATACGCCTCATAGCATCAAATATCTGATCTTTAGTCATTCAAAGTAACACTACCTATTGTATAAAAATGCCATACATAAAGGCACCTCAATAGAATAAGACGCATTGATAAAGAAACCTGTTTGTCAAATCTTTATGAGAGCACTGGACAATGGGGTATTGACAGCCGGGGGTTGGGTCATTGTCCGGGGTGTATAGAGATATAATAATTGCGAGCGGTCCACAGATGGATACCGGTTTCGGGGTTGGTCAATAGCTCGCTAATGTCCCCAGAGGCAATACCGTGTACAGTGTAGTAGGTATCCAAAGGCCGGATTCTGCTAATGAGACTAACTGCCGCACTAAGAAACGGTAATTAACTTTAATGGGGACTTAATATGAAAAAAAAAACATTTAAATCTAGACCAAAGCAAGAATAGCGACTAGTTTTGAATTTACATTTTTTGACACTAAGTTCTCATTATCGTTACATGACGTTTCTAAATGCGGGAGTAAAACTCCTAGCCTTCTATCCTAGGATTCACTGTGGGGGTGTCGGGTCCATAGCACGTTAATGATATATCTATGCAGTATTGTTTAGTTTAGTTTAGCTGGGCCGTTTTCTACTGCCGCACTCAGAGACGTCAATTAACTTTAATGACTACTTAAATAATAAAAAAACATTTAAATCTAGACCATGGACCCAGCAAGAATAGCAACTAGTTTTTGAATTGAATTTTTTTGTATTAAGCGCTCATTAACGTTAATTGACGTCTCTGACTGCGACTGTTGCATACAAACATACATAACGCCTATATCCCCACAGGGGTAGGCAGAGGTGAATTAACACCCACTTTTCGTCAATTATGTTAGGTGGCGAGCCTATTGCCATTTATCGGGCAGGAACATTAAAAAAAGTACATTACTAGGTGGGTATAAGAGGAACACTGCTGTCCACTCCTCATCACCGGGCTATCACTTAGTCGCCTTTTACGACACCCGTGGAAGAGATTAATTTGGGGTGGTGACAATTGTATTCTGCTCTGTCGTACTGTGCTAGGCTCCTGCCGTTTGCCGTAGTCTTGGAAATCTTTGCCTTCATTACCTATTGTTGTTGTCTGAGGTGTCATTAATAATAAAACAAAAATAGAATATTATATACACATTTTAATCATTGAATATCAATAATTACAATATGATTACATTATGTAGAACTTACAAAGTTACTAGCTATCTGCTAACATAAATACCATAAATAAAGTGTTACCGAAACTCCGTGCCACATGGTATACATATGGAATTTTCTATACTTTATAAAAATACAATATGCCATTTGAATTGGTTAAGAAAAATATATACACCAATGAAAGTATAATTTCCAAAACACGGACACGGTACACGAATATGTCGTAAAATAATACCTATATAGAATTTTATTTCAAAATGCTTAATCTGTTATGAAATATTTATATAGAGAAGTTACAGATTATCGTTGTAAAAGTTCACCAACTCGTAATTGTTATACAATCCACTCTAGACGAGGAGAAGTAAACATATTTACAATTTATTTCAGTCATTTTAAAAAAAATATATCGTTACAAGGAATAGAAAAGAAAATTTACACTTTTTTTAAAAGAATATGACAATGAATTATTTTTTTTAATACAACAAAAAGTTTATAAAACAGTTTAAGTATTTTTGATTGTGAATTTGACGGTGTGCTGTTAGACCAGAATATTTTTTTTTCTGACCGTCCTTTAACATTAAAAAATGATGAAAATAAATAATGAAACAATAAATAATACCTCCTTAAAATGCACACAAAACTAAAATTGGTTAGGAAAGAAAACACATATTTTAAATCATCAAAATACGTCTTTTCTAACTCTGTCTTCTGGTAGATGCCCAAGAGATGCAAACATACATTTTCTTACACGCTAATAAAATTCATTTTCTTGAGATCAACGAACATAAACATTTAACTGTACACACGCGCATTTATCACAATCCCTTTGGTAGGTCAGTCCTCAGTATGATTCTCTGAATTTTCTACAGCCAACTTTCGAAGATTAGGTAGGTACTCGTACCTTCTTTTCGTCTCATACTGACAATAAAAGTTCGGTTTTTCATTTAGGCATCAATATATTCATGAAAATCTTGCCAAACTCATTTTTACTCCAGAGTTTAGGACTTCAGCCGTAGAAAATCAAACAATCCTTCCTCAATATCATGCTTAAGACAATTTTCGAGGCTCAGCCAACTAGTTCATAACGTGCTGACTAGTTCTAAGCTCTCGTTGATCATGTTCTGCGTCCGTTCGTCCTCCACCTCCGACTCCATTTCGTAGTCCAGCAGGGTGTACTCGGTCCTGATACTGCTACTGTCTTCGCTGTCGTTGACATTGAAGTAGGTGACGGTGGCGTAGCAGACCGGAGCCCTGTGATGGGAGGGGCTGCTTCTCGCCGAGTCGTAGGCGGAGTCGGAGCGGGCGCCATCAAAATTTGACTCATTTTCTGACTCATTTCGGGAACTGAAGCTGTTGTAGCTGCTGTAGTAAGAGTTGTTCTCGTAGGAGTCTTGGGCGAGACGTAAAGGGGGTAGGGAGGCGCGGCAAGCGCAGAACCGCTGGAGATCGATCTCGGAGCGCGCGTCCACGGTGCCGCTGTAGGAGGGGGAGCGGACCAGCGCCGGGGAGACCCGGTTCCTCGTGTTCTTCCGGGAGCGACTCCTCTTGAACAGCTTGAAGGCCTGCAACAAGAAAGATAGGTCTTTTAACAAAAAACATTAGAATATGCTGGTGATCTGTATGTGGAAACTTGTAAATGGTTCTCAGTTTCATTATTTTATGCCTACCAACCAATATTTAAGATAGCTGTAAGTTTTCTGTAAAAATATTTAAAATAAAATAAAAATCCCGAAGGTAAGGTCGAGGCAGGGATTCTAATGTGAAATTCGTAATTTGGTTTTGTAATTTGGTTTCACATATTGTTGTGGGTTTACCCAAAGAGTTTTGAGTGTGTGTGTATAGAGGGGGAGGGCGGGTGTTAGTTTTAGTAACGTTTTTTAAACGTTAATTTTAATGTTACTGATAGCTCTTTTTCTTTTCTATTTGTGATTTCCATTTCATTACTCATGTTCCGGTACAGCAGTTAAGCTGAATTAACTATAAGAGCGATTACGCACTATGAATCCGAGAAAATATGGAATATTTGATTTGACGGAAAGAAATCGGATGACCGATATCGGATCTAGTGCGTAAGTTAACATAGAAATAGTTCTACGGCTACCACGGACCATATTTTCACGGATTCGGATTGGTGACAGCAGAGTAAAATACAATTGTCACCACCCCAAATCTCTCTCGTGGGAGTCGTACAAGGAGACTAAGGATAAATCAGTGATGAGGAATAGTCAGCAGCGTTCCTCTTATACTACCTATCAATGTACTGCGTCTTTTGTAACCGATAAATGGCAATAGGCTCGCCACCTATTACATGGGACCTAACATTATTGGCGAAACGTGGGTTCGCCTCTACCTACCCCTTCGGGGATATAGGTATGATTTATGTATATATGTATGTATGTAATTATATTTTGTATATGTTTAATTAAAAAGCAAACCCAAGTGTACTCGAATGCACGGTATTTGTAAAAATACCTGTTTTAAAATTATATAAAACTTAAGAGAAGATTCTTCAAGTTAACTAACGTGCTGGTTAGCCGAGTGCTATAGGCATCCCGCATTAGGAGAATAATTTTTCGAAAATATCTCGACCTGTTTTTCTTTTAATGATAATTTTTTTAATTGTATAATAATGTTCAAATAAAAAACAAAGTAGTATTTTTTTAATTTTAAACTTAAAACAATTCTTTGACTTTTCCTTTATTTCTTAACCATTTTATTTCTAAATACATAATAATAAGTTAGTTAAACAAATAATATGTTAGATAAAATAATTTTATAATAAATAGATAATGCATTCAAATTGGGTTCGTAGGCACTAAAAAATCTTTGTCTCCTCTGCGATGCATAATCTATAAGGATATTTTTGTTAGACTGCGTTGAAAAAAACGCGTAAACGCCATGAAATCGGCGGCGCTTGCGATGTTTTGGTAGCGAGAAAACTGTATTCTATCAGCGATCAGCGCTGCATGTTTTAATACTTTGGTTAGACGACAATCGACTGCTAATTGTGTTAGCGTTTATGTTGTTTGTTTAGCGCTGCAGCATATAACTGTTACATTGTTACATAGCATTAAGAACTATGCGATGTATGTAATAGTGCGAGATGCAAAATTATAAAACATACATACACAAATCACACCTATTTATCCGGGTTGTGGTGAGGTGAATTAACACCCTTTTAGTTTCGATAATTATGATAAATCCCTGTAATAGATAGCGAGCCTATTCCCATCTATCGGACACGTAAATCCGAATGAATAAAAGTAAATATTACGTATTTACTATTCGACGCAAACTTAAAACGGCAGATGAATTTTATTTTCCACAACTGTTCTCCTGGAAAATGTGGGTGGTCGTTGAAGCGTGGAAGCCTTCAGCGGAGCCGCGCTCACTCATCGGATACATTTTTATTTTCCATTACTTTTTATATGACCTCCACCACAACGTCTCCATCGTGACATATACAGGCTTAATTCTAAAGGGCACGAAGCAATTACTAGTGCGTTAAGAACACGTTTATATTTATTTTTCATTAAAAATGATGATTCGTTTTTGTTATTCCTTCGGTTTTTGTAATTAAGCTTTCACATTTCTTCACTCTAACTATACTATCGTATGAGATGCGATTATACAATGCTATCTAATTTACACTGCACTATTCAAATTTATTTCATTTTATTTAACCGACGATCAACCTTAGGAGGTTACTCAATTCGTACCGTGTGTTTTTTCTATACTTATAACTCTGCAGTTACTAGATTGGGTCATCGTAATAATCATCTGCTAAGCAACTCCAATAATATTACATACTTATTACATTACCTGTACTAAAAGCTTTACTTTTGTCAATAATAAATAAATAATAATTATTAATTTTCTCTGGTGCTGCGTATACTATTTTCAAACCTAATTATATTTATATTTCAAACGTAATTAGAGTGACATAATCTAAAAAGGAAGCCAATTCGGCAGTCTTTACATTAAGCTAGCCTAAGGGTCAACATAAAATGTCCTTTGCCAGATATTTTAGTTGAGGTTCTTAAAAGACAACATGGCCTTTGCTTTCCCTGTTTTATGATTACAACCATCATAAAGCTCTAACGTCGGCAAATCCTTGAGCATCAAACCTTGTACGCTCAAGGGCTCGTAACTAATTTAGATGCTGGTTGGGCAAATAATTTTGCTCCGGAAAAAACTGCTACATTTTTATTTGAGGTTAAGCAAAAGGATTGACGTTTTGCTTTAGTGGGTAACGAAAAATGTAATTTTTATCCCATATTTTCATAAAAAAGGAGGAGTAAGATGCTTGTCACCTGCATATACAATTCTCAATAGCGACGCTGGTTTCGTATAGTAAATTAAACACGAAATATACTAGTAATAGTAAGCATTACTTTTAAGTAAGGCCGAGCTGTAGGCGATGACTTCTATGCCTATAACGTCTAAGATTTCTCTATCGCCGGCACAGTGCGCCAACACAATAGTTTCCTACAACATTGCTGGAGCGCTGTTGTTCCACCAGCAAAGGATTTTGATACAACATTGCTGGGGCGTTGTAATGTTCCAAATTCAAAAAACGCGTCAGCAATGGATTTGATTTACTTTATGTTTGAGAAAAAAACTTATGACCCCGGCACATTTTTCAAAACACGACGCGACTCGACGTGTAGACACCGAACAATCCGGCGTCTCGCCGCATGTTCATAGTGTGTTTTCTGGTCATAGAAACCCAATACATTTGATTCGACTCAAACACATCGGGTCGCGTCGTGTTTTAAAAATGTGTTTCTAGCATTATTCAATTGGAAAAACGTGCTCCACTTTTCGTCCAGGTCCTGGAGTGGTGGTCACGAAACAGAGCGGACCGCTTTATAATAATTTCAGATTTATTGGGTTGATTATAGGAAGGTACCTAAGGCAAAGTGGACCACTCACTAAATTGGAACACCTTTCATGTTTTGGCCAATAACCTTCATTGTCTTATGCAAATTAATGATAACAATAATGTTACGACGAAGTCAATTTGCAAATTGAAAACTGTGCTACGTTGTATATATTTTTTTAATTTACTTTCAATGTAAGTGGACTAAAATAATGGAGTGACAATAAAAGGTGGTCTTATTTTTTCTAATAGGTAATAATATTATTATGCAAAAAAATCAAACTATTTTCCCTTTATAACCCTTCAATCTATAGGGAACGCCTGTGGCCTAGTAGTGGGATCATTAAAGGACTGGTGATGATGATGATGATGAGATCACACTCAGCAATCCACGGATTGCCCATGCAGCTCCGAGTTCAAAGCTGAACCCAGTAACTTTTAACAATATTTGTGATTTGAAAGCCTTGACCGTACCATACCTATGAGTAACGCTTATTGATACGGCGTGTTAGCATGGTAAAATAAAAAATAACACTTACATTTCATAAACAACCGAATGGGGACAGTATCAATTTAATTGAATGCATGAATCATTTATCACCAGACGAACAGCAGAGTGTAAAACAAACGATGGAGGCTATCATAGTTCCAAGTAATAAATATCGACGCTATCCTGTATCCAGTGACAGCTGATAACAGTCTTTATGACACGTATCTTCGACACACGTATTTCATCTCAGACAGAATGTCTGCAGCCTATAAGGTGTTTTTCTACCAGAGCTGTCACCACGCCCATCTCTCCCACGAGTGTCGTACAAGCTGACTACGGGTTTAAACAGCAATGAGTAGTGGGCAGCACCGTTCCTCTTAAACCACCTAGCATTGTACTGCTATTTCCGTACCCGATAAATGGCAATAGGCTCGCCACCTATTACATGGGACCTAACAATCAATTCACCTTTGCCTACACCTTCGGGGATATAGGCGTGATTTATGTATGTGTTTTTTGGAAGAACCAATAGTATCACTCTACTTGAAAATGGAGTGATTATATTTGTTCTTCTCAAACACATTCCTCGCAACGCATCCTCGCACAGCTCTGGTGGGAAAGCACCCTTATGATTGTTTAGAGCTGCCATCTCAGATTTTGATGTCGACACATTGAATCTAAGCTACCAAACAATTGGAACCAATTTTGAACCGATGTGTCACCGGCGATGCGTGGGTCGCAGTCCCCGAGTCTAAATGAAATTGCAAGTTCCCCGATACGCTCTTCATTTAGTTCTATTGCAATACTAGCGGTTCCCTTATGACTTACGGAAAGTTTTTGCCAACTGAATGGACTAGTCTGGTTCTCTACGTAAGTTTGACAACAGTTATATCCGCTGATTGGGAGATTGATTTGCTAGGGGAATAAAGTTGATATTTAGTTACTGTTAAGTTAATATTTAAGTTTAGTAAGAATAGTCTGTAAAGTCGTAAGTAACAGTAAAGTTGAAAGGGTTGGCTTGGTATGGACATGAATGTGACTAAAAAAATTATAGACATGAATGTCGATGGATGTTGAAGTTGAGGGAAACCACTGAAAAGGTAGACGTATTTTGTAAGATGTGGATGAGAGGTGACGAGTGACAGAAAAGAGTGGAGGGAGAATATACTGCGCCGACCCCAAATAGGATGGGGTAAGAGCAGGGTCATAATGATGACCACTATAAACAATGAAAATAACACCTGACCGTGATAAGTAAGTAAAATTCTCGGGCCTAAATGATAAAATTATTTGAACGGTTGCACATACTCCTAACCGACGCTGTGACATCGAGGTACACCTGACTGACTTTCACCCTCAAACTAAGCTAATAATGGCACATAGGCTTATAGGCGTTTACACTATGAACTTGAAGTTCAAAGCCTTGTAAAAATGTAGGTGCGACGGGCGGTCGTCTGAACTTTGTTTCCACGTGACGGCTGATGGATCAACGGGTTAGGCGATAACTTGCTCAAATCAAACTAGCGGAACCAGCATTAAGATTTTCAATATACACTTTTAAACAATGTCTAACTGCCGCACTCAGAGACGTCAATTAACAATAAAAAAATAATATTCTTGCCGGGTCCTATGGTCTAGATTTAGATGAAATTTTTTGACATTAAGTACTCATTAAAGTTAATTGATGTCTCTGAATGCGGCAGTAAGGATATTTTATGTGTATCTACTTCATGTTCTATATGCCCCCATCCTTATAATACTGCCATATTCTTTGCAGTTTTTCAATGAGTCTGTCCGTCAAAACATTAAATAAATTGCATAGAAATCGTCAGATTTTTAGAATGATTGCCCATACAACATTAGGTAAAGTCAATAAAAAATCCTTAGATAAAGTTGATGAGTGTAGATATGCCGAATTACAAACGGTTTATAGTAAAACATAATAATGATGTTAACAGCATTATTCTGTTCCGACAATTTGTGATAAGATAGCCTGCCCCACTATGGTTGAAGGTTCCAGGTGATGCTTGATTCCATCTTCGGCCCATATCGTCATTTAACATCATGTTTGCCCTTTCTAGCATAAAAAGTAGTTTTAATAAATACTAAAAACTATTTTCTCGTATTATTTAAAACCTAGTGTTTAATAATCCATTTTTAAATATGTCCCAATGAATTTATTTCTACGATGTATGCGCCTTAGCGTGTTTCAAAGTGGGATGCTTTATTAATTTGTTTGGTACCTAAAATCTGTCTAGAGTTTCTTGCCCCGAGCCATTCGGGTTTGTTCAATCGAGCCTGGTTAATGAAACAGGAAGTTGCCGATCAGATGAACATTAAATATTTAATAGCTTTGATCGCAAGTAAATTAGTTTTCTCTTAACCATAGAAAGGTCATTGCTGATACCTTTTTGGAGTACATATAGGATTCAATCGTGTATGTACCTACAGAGCTATAACATATCACTTTAAATAACAATTAACATCCAACAATTTCAGATTGATTAGTTAGTTTCACACAATTTCTGAATCTTCTTTTGTGAGATATAGTAAAATATTAGAATTTGTTATGTCATTCGTTAATTTCTCGAATATCTACATTTAACTAAATGACCAATTTCTGAAGAGAAGTAAGCAAGAAAAAGTACTCTTCTTGGTAACTTTTTTTTGTGTTAATATAATAATTCTCAACACCACAGTTAATTAACGAAGTAATAACAAGCGAGAATAATGAGAAATGGTATGCAATTTAATTATCATAACCTTCACAAAAAAACACAGTAGTAGTAGTTCATTTTACATAATTTCCCTAGAGATTCGACTACATAATATGTTTTAGGTGTTTTCGTATTATAACTAAAATAATAAATGCATATTGTCTTATTATTATATGACTCTTTTTAAACATACTTAATTAAAAAAATTAAAAGATAGGAAAAGTTTTGACTTATCTTTCTGCGCACTATTTTAATATACCTATCAAAGCAAAAACAAAATAAAATATATTTTAATGTCCGACTCTACGCAAAGAAAAATTTCCATAGACTGGGTGGGGGAAGAATATTATTAAGGTTCCCAAGAAATGGTAACAAAACACCAAATTGTTATTTGTTACTATGACACTTTATCTTCCCGCAGTAAACACCCAGGGTTTGCCAACCTTTTGCAATTGGCTTCGTTATTGGAACATGTAAATACGCTCGTTGCTAGTACGGCCCGGGGGGGGGGGGGGTTCATTCAGTACATATACCCGTGTATGGAAGTTGGTACGCCATATTCATAATCTATCTCCTGGAATATTTTTTTCTTTCTCAGCAGATTGTATCAACATAAGTAATAGTCTACAAGGGCTCTGTGTGGTGATACAATTTCAGGCCGAGCGCCTGAAAAGCTAGCTAATAAATTGTTTTAAGCTTACGTGGTCCCTTTCCTCTTTAAATTGTGAATAAAAAAGGGGTTTATACCACGTACCTGGATTTGGTTATGATTCCGATATTTCGGCACAGTTACATGCACCATGGTCACGGATGACTCACGAAATCTGTGCCGAAATATCGGAATCATAACAAAATCCAGGTACGTGGTATAAATCCCGTTTTTTCACAATTTAAAGAAGCTACCTAATGCCGTGTGGTGACGGCAGAGTAGAATACAATTGTCACCACCCCAAATCTCTCCCGTGGGTGTCGTACAAGGCGACTTAGGATAAATCCATGATGAGGAATGGCACCTAGCAATAGCAATGTACTGCGACTTTTGTGCCCGATGTATGGCAATGGGCTCGCCAGCTATTGCATGGGAGCTAACATAATTGGCGAAACGTGGACGCTAGTTCACCTCTGCCTACCCCTTCGGGGATATAGGCGTGATTTATGTATGTATGTATGTAGCTAATGTTCCTTCAATGCGCGTTAATTATCTTAAGGCTACAAAGTAATCTTTAATCAACGCTTTAAATCAGACTCGGCAAGTCCCTGTCCAAAATTCCAATCCAATGTCAGCCGTAGCGCTTTTAATCTTGTCTAATAGGGTCGTGTTGGCCGAGCAGGCTCTCGGCTTGGCCATTTCCAGGCCCAAACGGCCTGCAATTACAGAATAATTTTGTACAATATCAAATTTCGCAAGTTTGTTAGTGAAGTTAGTTGCCTTGTTGTTTTTGAAGTTAATAATTTGCGGTATTAGTATGGACTCCATATTTATATATGTCACTTCTTTATATAAATAACTAGTATTATATGTGCCGTGTGGCGGCAGCGCAGAATACAATTATCATCTCTGTCCATCTCTCCCGTGGGTGTCGTACAAGGCGACTAAGGGTTAAGACAGCAATGAGTAATGGGCAGAAGCGTTCCTTATAAGCCACTTGGCAATGTACTGAGAAATCGTAAAAGACTTTTCAGTGTTTTTAAGAAGAACTTTGTAAAACTTATTACAAAGCAAAAGAGTTTAGATTAATAATTCATGCGTTGTTGAATACCTAATAAGGTAAATAAAACTGTTCAAAACTCATTACAATATACCAGACAAACGCTGTGGCTACAGATGGGAGAATTTATGAAAACACAGCGGAAAAAAACCTCCCGAAAACACTTCAAAGGATCAAGTGCGGGAGAGTCCCGTCACGTCACGGGAGCACGTTTATTTAGGACATCCCGAAGCACGAGAAACTCCCTACCCGGACAATTTCATATTGAGTGGTGTGAGACTGCTAATGGGCACTAATTGAACGATATCGTTCCCGTAGGGCTTTAACTAGCTCGATATTGCTAACGACGTGCAGGCAATTCAGACAAACAGGGATGCCCTAAATAACATACATACTTAAATAAATCATGCATATATCCCCGAAGGGGTAGGCAGAGGTGAACTAGCACCCACGTTTCGCCAACTATGTCAAGTCCCATGTAATAGGTGGCGAGCCTATTGCCATTTATCGCGCACAAAAGACGCAGTCCATTCTAGCAATGGATTGCGTCTTTTGTGGTATAAGAGGAACGCTGCTGCCCATTCCTAATCACTGATTTATCTTTAGTCACCTTGTACGACACCCACGAGAGAGATTTGGGGAGGTGACAATTGTATTCCACTCTGCCGTCACCACACGGCCATCTACTCTGCCGTCACCACACGGCCATAACATACATACTTAAATAAATCATGCCTATATCCCCGAAGGATAGACAGAGGTGAATTAACACCCAAATTTCGTCGGCTTAGATCCCATGTACTAATAGGTAGGTCTATTGCCATTTATCGGGTATGATAAAACGCAGTACGTTGCTAGGTGGTATAAGGAACGCTGCTGCCCATTCCTCATCCCGGTTATATCCTAGTCGCCTTGTACGACACCCGCGGGATGTTTTGGTTATTAGGGGTGGTGACAATTTATAATTTCTAAATTCTGCTCTGCCGTCATCTCTGAATAACATGCTGTCTAATAACTATTTTTCATGCTGCTTTACGATTCACATAGGTTAACCCTGAGTACTTTTGTTTCAATAGCTTTTTATTTGTACTTATATTTAACGGCAAGGGTAGCTCTGTTGAGTCGGTTTGGCTCTCAAAAACAAAGTAAGTAGCTCGCGCAAACATTACAAAATAGTTTTTCTGTACTCAATGATGATGATATAACAATGTACCCAACTGCTTGAGCTTCAGAAAGGTTTTGCGTGAAGCATTTGCGTGGGAGGTGCTACAGATAAAAATAAGATGACATTAATGTTCTCTCATATTTGTACGAACACACACACATATTATTTGAAAAAAAAACTCGTCTCTTTGATATTAACTTGTTTTGTTATTAGCCGTGTGGTGACGGCAGAGTACAATACAACCGTCACCACTCCCCATCTCTCCCGTGGGTGTCATACAAGGCGTCTAAGGGTAAAGACAGCAATGAATAATGGGCAGCAGCATTCCTCTTGTACCATCTAGCAATATACTGTGATAGATGGCAATAGGCTCGCCACCTATTACATGGGACCTAGCTAAATTGGCGATAAGTGGGTGTTAATTCACCTCTGCCTACACCTTAAGGGATATAGGCGTGATTTATGTATGTATGTATGTTTTGTTTCAGAGGCTGCTGTAAAGTTCGTCGCAATATTGTTTGCTTGTTAAATTCATATTATTTTAAATAGTTATGTAAAATGGAATTTTATTGTATAAATACAACAGGTTTTCTTTTTCTAAAATAGTAATCCTCGAAATGTTTTATTAACAAAACTTACTAACTGCTAATAAAACCTTTAACCGATAAACATGATAAATCATTTAAACTTTTTATTTATTTGTTACTAGAAAACAAAATCCACGTTCTACGCTTTTGAAACAACCGCCCACACTTAGGCTACAAACATAGCTTTGCACTCAATCGAACCGCAAAGGAAATATATTTCCGAGCATAATAATATGTTATTTAGAACAATTTTTGTGTTTAATGGAATAGAAACTCTTTGAAGAGGCCGCCAGCGAGGTTTTCCACGGATTGAATAAAAAAGTTATATTGAGCGTGAATTCGGATTTATCGTGTCAAAATCAATCATGCTTTTACGAAAACATATTCGTGTGTAGTGGAAATGTTCTATGATAAATATATTAAATAATATTAATTAAACGTAAACGTAAAATTAATTGTAAGAAGATTATGCAAGTTTATTGATGGTCATGTTTTGTTATAACTCATCATTACCAGCAGTGTTTTCTGACCAATCAACGGAGGGAGTGATTGGGATGACAACATACTGACACCAACCTTCTTTGTGTATGGCGTTGTTAGTGGATAGTTATGTCCTACATTCGGGTGATACAGGGTCTGTTGGCTAATAACGTGAAATGTAAAGGTTAGAAACATTTCGGCAAGTTAACTAACGCCTTAGTTGGCCGAGTGGTTAATAGGCCGCTTCCCGCATAAAGACTATAATTTTTCGATTTTTTTCTAACCACAATATTTAATTTTGTGCTACAGGGTGCTTATTGGTCTACACCCGGGTAATTTCCTTAAGTCGACTTTCCCGACACCCCTGATTGAAAGAGAGCTGGCATAAACTACGCTATTCTTTCGCTCCCGGGCCGTAAATAGAAAGTCTGCCCTATTATTTATAAGTGGAACTGATCTCATTTCGCACAATAATGATACACAAAATACTAGTGACCGAAGTCATCTTTAGTTTGGTCGCGACCCCAGTGACAAATGTCGGACCTTTGTAACAGAAACCCCGTTTTCGTAACAAGAGCTATAATTCAGTGCTCATTAGTGTAACGACTCGGACCAAGCATTTGATGGGAGCGAGATTCAATAATAATATACTTAATATTATTATATTATCGCTTCTTCAATAAATCAATGAGTTATCTCAACATTTTGTTTTTTTATAAACCGCCGAATTTAAATCTCTATATGGTGACAAGATCAGCATTGTCTGTGTTAATAGAACACTGTTTTCGAGGTAGGGTACGGGCCGGTATGTCTGCGCGCGATGGGTGGCGCTGCTCGCTAACATTAACACTCCTTTTGAAATAAAACAACTTTTACGCGTATAATTTGGTGTTTGGCATATTAATTATTTAACCCGACGTTTCGATCACTTTACAGTGGCCGTGGTCACGGGGGGACTAAAGATGACAGGTGTCCTCACAATGTGCTCGTGCAAATATAAGAAAACATTATTGACACTCCTTCTAAGGAGACGAAATTTTAGTTCCAATTTTGACCACGCGCGGACTTATCTGGCCCGCACTCTATCGCTACAATCTGCATAGGGAATGTTATTTTTATTGCCCGCAACCTCAAAGTTAAGAAAAATATGGAAGAAAATTTTCAAAACATTTTGG
Source organism: Cataclysta lemnata (assembly GCA_963931975.1). Lineage (NCBI taxonomy): Eukaryota > Metazoa > Arthropoda > Insecta > Lepidoptera > Crambidae > Cataclysta > Cataclysta lemnata. Next base: position 574,040 of record OZ008340.1, on the reverse strand, counting down.
AGATCTGCACTTTTTTTTCCGGAAGCGGGACCCTAATATACGGGTGCCTGCCTGACTTCAAATATGTCTGACTAATACATATAATAAAATTTATTAGTTGTAAAGTAGCAATCAAATAATCTTAAACTTGCTCAAATATCTCTTTTCGTACGAAACTAACGTACGCCGTAAATACATAACATAATAATTATATTACTAACACAGTTGATGTTAATAAGTCGCAAACCAGATAACTTGATCAGTAACAGTGACAGTTAAATTATTACACTATTTACCCAAATACTTTAGGTTTATTTTTAGACACGTATTTTTATTACAGAATCAGATAATTTTCTGTCACGCAGTTTTAAAATACAACTTATTCAAGATGACTCAATTTTTTTCAAAAGACATTTCAAAATCTTTGTACAAATTTTTCTAACATTTATATAATGTTAAAATTAAAATCGAATAGTTGACTTTCAATAATGTTAAATTCTACTTAATCTAACTAATTACCATATTTAATTACCATATTTTTTTATTCGCTTAGTTATTTTAAGTGTAATTGCATGAATCAATCCATGAATATACAGAATTTTAACGACAATGTAGGTTTCCAAGATGTTTTTATATCTTATCATTTATATTTACGGTTTTTAGCAATGATTTTCTTTATTTTTTCTAAGATTTCTTTATTATATCAAGAACAATAAAAAAATTCAGCAGAAATCATTTGTCTTTCCCAATATAATAATATATTTAAAACTGGACTTATAAAAGTAATATAGAATAATATGCAGCGATAATGCTTAAGAATTTGGATATTGCTTAGTAGGTACAAAACAACCTATGATAGGTGAGAATGTATTCGTGGTTTGACCTGCTTCCAGTGTGGTAGCGTGTGGTGTTAAAGTCGGTTCGATTGGATTATGAGCGGTGAAGGTTTCAATATAATTATCTTTATCTTTACGTACAATCAAAAACACGTAAAGTAACTACAATCATTTTTATTTGTATCTTTTTGTCATCATTATTAAAATGTTACCTAGTAACAAATATTACAAAGAGAAATGAGGCAAGAAAATATTTCGATTCATTTATTACATATTCTGTCCATCATCATCATCCTTTTGCATACTCAACTAATAAGTGCCAATGACTAAGAATTAAAGCTGAATAGTTAGATTTTTTCTGCAGCGGAAAAAATGTGACAATAACAGAGTAAGCTGAAATGGTGTCAATAATTTCCACTTATCACATCTGTTAGGAAATAAATAGGCAGACAGGCAGATTGAACGTGGTTTAATGTTATTCTAATTATAATGATTATGTTATGTTCCTAATGTTCTCAATTACTACTACGCAGTATGTTATTCTCCTATCAATTAACGTGCTCGCCAGATAGCAAAACTCCCCCCCTTTTACATGGTTCCATACATAGCTGTCATACATAATGTCGTGTGGTGACGGCAGATTAGAATACAATTGTCACTACCCCTGTCTCTCCGGCGGATGTCGTACAAGGCGACTAAAGGTAAGGACAGCGATGAGTAATGGGCAGCAGCATTATTCAATGGCAATAGGCTCGCCACCTATTACATGAGACCTAACCTAATTGGTGAAAATTACATGTTACTTCACCTCTGCCTACCCCTTCGGGGATATACGAGTGATTTATGTATGTATGATATAATACATAGCTGTCGAAATGTACGAAACACCTCATACCACTTCGGCGCTAAACGGACTGATGAAATTTGTCAGTTTCACATAATCCGAAGTGCCTTCATCGTCGGCGTGTCTTTAATTAAGTAATCCCTAATGAAATGTCTTTCTGAGAGACTATAGATAAAGATATTAATAACCCACAAAACCTTTCAAGTTGTAATATCCCTAGAAATCGGTACCATTTTCAGGAAGCTTTGTGAGTGATATTACTATTTACCCGAAGTGCCTCCTTCAAATAACATAAAACATATACACATCGTAAATGATAAGCTTCACCCGGGCAAATAACACATCATATAAGTTCTACTGGAATTGAATGTAAAACAAACACGCGAAGCCTTGAAAGAGTATTGTGAAACCGCTAGATTTTAATTGAAAACTGTGCCAACAGGGATTTGTATATTATGTAAAGAAAATTGTATTTCGGAAAAGTTCGAAAAATTACAGTCTTGATGTGGGAACTATAATTTTTCGAACTTTTTCTAACAACAATTTCTTTGTAATATTTTTTTAAAAACACGCTAGTCGAGAGAGGAGTAACGTGCCGCGGAGGAACTAGAGATAGTATAATTTTGGCCACCCATCCAATTATTGTCTTCAGCGAACATTGCTCAGTTTACGCAACCGCCAACGATACCCCTCTTAATATGTATGTCTATTTAGTTGTATGTAAGATTAGGTATCTTTAAACCACCCACAACAGCATCCCTTAAGAGGGCTGGTGTCCGACAGGTTGCCATATATAAAAACCTAGCCAAATCCTATGATATTAAGACATTTGAGCCCAAATAATTTGAGAGCAAAGTAGAAAGCAGATTTTTTTAGAAGGGTTCGTAGTGTCGCAGCGAGCGGAGCCAGGAGTAGTGCCTGGTATTTTTGACTTTGACGTCTGTGAACATTTTTGGGGTGCGAAGGTGGAAAGCGAGCATACTGCCGAAATAAGGAACTTGCGTGTGTAGAGTTATTTCCATATACTCAACAAGATAAGTAAGAACTAAAAATTAGTCTAATAACACACATCTCAATTCCTATAGGAAAAATTATTACCAACATCAATAAATTTGAACAAAAACGGACTGCGATTAAAAAAATTGTTAAAGAAATTCCGAACCTCGATATTTGCACAGAGAACCGGAAAAATAACTCATTTTGTTCTTGATTTGATGACCACCGTTAGTCATACATTACTGAACATCGGGTACTTGAATTAATTAACGGTGTTATACGATAATTAATAAACAATTACAGATTCGGCGTTATGATTGATCAGAAATCGAAAAAGCAATCAAGCAATTAAAATACACTTTAATTTGTTTTGTGTCAAAAGAGCAAAATCAAAGCTATTTTATTTTTAGATTAGACTAAGGACCGATTTTACGCGATGAGTTGAAGTTGAACTCGGTTTATGCTCTAAACTGAGTTCCGCTACCAAGTTTGCATTAATCAAAACCAGGTTTTATTAAACTCAGTTTCTGTGAGAGACGGTGAAATCGGCCCTAAGTTGGATATAAATTAGAATAAATCAATTTAAACAGTTTTCTTTCGTTATGCAACTAAAGCATGTGTCGTGATTTCATTTTTATTTAAACGTTTTATATTAAAATTTAGTTAAAAAAAATTAACAAGCAAAAGAATTTATGTCTTGATGCCAGAATCTTCCACTCGAACAATACTCGTTGGCCGAATGGTAAGAAAATTTATATAGAAAAAATTCTTCCTATACTTAGTACCCATAACCGTTGTGAGTGAATATTGTCAGCGGCTAAGTACAGAACTCTAACGCGAATGTCATACAAAGCGAGTTATCGAAGAATCCTTCTAGAAATACTACGATTAACTGGACGCTGCGTGACAAACGAAACCGATACAAGGGTGTGGAATCACCTCTGCATACTTGCAGGACAAACAAACGAAGCATTGTATTTGTTAGGAAAATCACTGCAAAGAAAAATGGGTCAGAAAAAATATTGCCAACACAAATATTTGTCTTTCGACATTTAGTTCCAGAAACAACTACTACTCCGCTGCTCTACTTTTATGGTTTACTTTTAAATAGGAAATCAACTACGACTTGGATGTTCATAGATTTATTTATGAGCTTGAAAATGTTTACGTTAAAGTCCCGATTGATGGAGATCTATTTTAATGCGTTATCGTGCCAAATATTAGAACATTCCGATCTCCATTACCGAATCGATTAATAACACGGTTAATAACCGAATAAGTTTTTAGTCTTACGCGTTACTATAAAATATATCGAGAAATGGCGTGGACGGTAGCGTTTCTTGGGCGTAGCCAGGTGGTAAACCATACGTTTCTATCAAACAAATCGGTTCTACAATACAAAAGAGACACAATCCTAAACTAACTTCTGTCAACTTACTATAAATTTTAAATGCACAATGTTCCGAAGTATTTCTTGAGTTATGCCGTTGTTTCTTTAAATGAGTGATATGTCAATTTTTGTGACACAACAATCGCCATTATGTTCTCTCTGTACCCAATACGTCAGTTTCATACATTTGTATTTTTTTCGTTCGATTAGATTTGCCACACACACAAATAACTGAGATTAAATGTCCTCATCATCACCAGCCCTTTAATGTCCCCACTGCTGGGGCACGGGCCTTCCCTATGGATGGAAGAATATAGGGAGATTGGGCCTAACCCACCACGCTGGCCCAGTGCGGGTTGGTGGGGTATTAACGGAGGAGCTCGTGATAATAAATTTTTGGTCACCCATCCAATGACCGGCCTTAGCGAAATTGCTTAGTTTACGCAATCGCAGGCCAAGCGCGCTGTGCCACTGCGCTAGCGAGCTCCTCAAATTAAATTTAAATTTCCTGGTCAATGGCAATAGGCTCGGTTCCTATTACCGTGTAAAGTACCTCTACCCCCACCCCTTATGCGAGAAAGATTTATGTAAGTATGTATGGATTATTGTAGCAATGAGTAGAATTTTAATACCACTTTATAGTTTCCACTCACGCTTAATAGTTACCAGTGCAATTACGCGAGCAATCATTTTATTAGCATATAAATTGTATGTACCTGAAAGCTCCGAGTACATCTATCAAAGCAGCGGCTGCGAAAACAAACTGTCGAGATTAACATGTATTTGGATGCCGCTTTGTTTGTATTTGGCGCATGCGCAGGAAGCGATTCTGTCTAACCGTGAAAGTTAGACCACAAATTTAATTCATGTTGACACGTCTTCCGTGCTGGTTGATCAATACATCAATGCAGAATGTGCCAGCCAACCTCTACTCACCCCAAGGGTGTCGTAAAAGTCGACTAATGGAGATTGCTCAGTATGGCCCCAATAGGCCTTAGACACCATAATGCAAACCCAATTTCAAAGAGGGTTGGTAAAGAAATTACAATTTTCATTCATTAATTATTCAGAATAAAGTTATACCTATCAGGCTATGATAAAACAATGTTATGTAATAAATCACATACAATATTTATGTGAATGTTCGGTCTGTTGGCGATACCGTCGTTAACACGCACGAAGTCGATAGCTTATCAGTTGGTACTTTAAATGTTTGTATATAAATAAGCCATTTGACTGACACTCATTGTTTTTGTATTACAAAAAGTGATAAGTAACCTCAAAAATTATCAAAGGCGCAGTCACGTAAAGAAGGTAGTAGTAAGTAAGAAAATCTGTAGTCTAACTCTATTTATATAATTGTAAAAATAATACAAACAAAATAAAGACAGAAAAATTTCGACAAATTATTGTCCTCGTACCGGATTCAAACCGGCGCCGCGTCTTCCGCGATCCTATACATTGGAAAATGTTTTAAATGTTTAAAAGGATTTTGTTTGTATTATTATTATTAAGCCGCATATATTTATTTATACATTAAGTCATGATGCACGCACTGCATGGTGATTCATGCATGGGATATTGTTTAAACTCTGTGTCATTGGATATTTTGTCATCTAATCTATCTACGTATTGTAAAGGAATACCATTCATGCGCGCTCGCATACACCGCAGGAATGACAAATGAACTGACAGAAATAAACGTATAAATCGCATTGTTATGTATATCATCAATGAGGTTTGTGTTTACATACATAAATCACGCCCATATCCCCGAAGGGGTAGGCATAGGTGAATTCTCACCCGCATTTCGCCAATTATGTTAAGTCCCATGTAATAGGTGGCGAGCCTATTGCCATTTATCGGGCACAAAAGTCGCAGTACATTGTCAGGACGGTAGTATAAGAGGAACGCTGCTGCCCATTCCTCATCACTGATTTATCCTTAGTCGCCTTGTACGACACCCACGGGAGAGATTTGGGGTGGTGACAATTGTAATCTACTCTGCCGTCACCACACGGCTTTGTGTTTACAGGTATTTTAAAGCATTGATTAATGAGATAGGCCAGTTTATTGAGCAAGTGCTTGATTTCTTTGTTGTTTTTTTATTTATGCTAGACAGGTACGCTCTTGGCATTCATCTCACCAGATGGCAAGTGACGATAAGGGCCGAAGATGGAATCGTGCTTCACCTGGAACCCTCAACCTCAAAGGGGCTGGCTATCTTGTCACAAATTGCCGGAATACATACTGTTAACATTATTATTATACCGACAGATTTGGATAAGATGGTGGTAGCTAGTCAGGAGGACTTGAAAAAAGTCCTGCAACCAACCAAACCGAGTACAAATTTGTAACCAGGCATCAAACCCGGAACCTCGGGATCTTAATTCTGGTAGGCGAACCAGCCCACGGAGGCGGAGAAAAAAATAATTCATTAACAGGTCGCTTGTTTGCCGCCTTATTTATTTACAAGATAATTATCAAGTTGCGAAATGTAATACGTCAGACATGCTTTGAACTCAATAAATAAGCTAATATACCGTCATATATATTATGTCATAACGTTTTTGAGGAAAACATGCGATACAACATCAGTGGTTCAGATTTAGCTGCATTACGAAAGGTAGATGCAAAAAACCGTGCATATAATTATGATGTACAAGATGCACCTTCACCGATGTGATGCATATGAACCGTACCTACATGAGTAGCCAGCCCTAGCCCGTAGTCACATGACAAGCTCCACGTACGCGCGACACATATACGCGGTCACTAAGTACCACCGGCTAAACTTACTAACCTATCTTTATATTTATAGGTTTATTACTAGGTACGTTAACTGCTATCATCATCATCAGCTTCACGGCTATCACCCCTTCTAATCCTGTTGCTATTAATTTCTATATATTTAAGTTTGTTTTATTCTATCTATAACCGGCGTTATTTTTGTATTTTAGTAGGTATGCATTGGTATAAAGTATAAAACTTTCACACAAAGATTACAAAATCCTATCCTAACATAAGCTTTTAGGTACATCGGGCCCCACTACCGTAACACTACTATAACGAAGAGATTGCCTTCAGGATCCTGTATTAGGCTCTTTATTTATAATCCTATTGCCCAGCAGTGGGATTGTAATAAGCTGGTGCAAGTAAATGGAACAGTGTTATAAAATTGGGTCCCCAACTCGCAATTTGTCTACAAAACACAGTTTATTACGCGTCTCTTCGAGCGGTGGCAAGAAATGAGTTCGCAGCATTATTACGAAATCATTGATCAAACACGCCTGAATAGAGATGTACAAACTGTAGTACACAGCATACGAACTTGACTAACTAATGACAGTACTTATTACAGTTTGTTTGCGTTTCCATTTGTAAACAAACCGCTATCTAGACGTGTGCTGGTCTGATGAGTATTTACTAACGCGAAGAATTTTATTTGTGTAAATATTTTGCAATTTCTTATTTATAAACGACGTCCCGACGATGCCTGTGGTGACGGCAGAGCAGAATAGAATTGTCACCACCCCCATCTCTCCCGTGGATGGGCGACTAAGGGTAAAGATACAGCGATGAGTAATAGGCAGCAGCGGTACTCTTTGACCTCCTAACAATAATTATACTGCGCTTTACGTGCCCGATAGATGGCAATAAGCTTGCCACCTATTACTATCCTAATTGACGAAACGTGGTTGTTGATTCACCTGTGCCTACCCCTTCGGGGATATATAATTATGCGTGATTTATGTATGTATGTTTGCAACTTCTTATAATCGACAAGATTTAAGCCGTTGGAATCCTCGCCCTTAGTCATGTCTTTTTTCTAGAATTTTCTTGGGCGCCTTTGCCAAGTACTTAGGTAAATAATGTGCCTTGTTTAGAAATCTATTATGTTAATACTAAAATGCAAACTGGTTCTGATATTGAATAAATATTTGGCTAATTTGTAATAAACTATTCATAGAAATTAATATTTCTACATACATAAACACATCAAATACGCCTATTTAACCCCGTAGGGTAAACAGAGGGGACCTAGGTCCCATGTGTTAAAGGGAAAGCCTATTGCCATCTGTCGGGCGCGTAATTCAATTTCACCTTGCCGGTGTGATGGATGATATGAATCGAAAAGGAGTTGACTTGATGACGTCTGGCCGATGTGAATGGAAGACGAATCATACTACGCCGACCCCATGATGATGACGATGATAACAGTTAATATTAGTTTTATTAATAAATAAAATGCATTTCATATTATTCCAGTTACCTCACCTAAGTCCTTTGCAACTCTATTAAATTCTATTAACTCACTAACTTATATTCGTTGTCTAATTACAAAATATACTGAATTGAAATAATACAGTAAGTTCAGATGGCGTAAAGCGAATGCCAAATTCCAAATCCAATATCAGAAGAGACTAAGAGATAATACGATCTAAAAATATAAGGGTTTCCGAATTCGAGTTCCCTATTCGTATTATTTGAACAATAATGTACCGGTATTTACCAGGTATACAACATTAAATATTACATCTACGTCAACAACATAAATATTTATCTTTAATAATAATATGTACTCTGAAGTTTTATAATATCTGGGAATCAAATATTAATATGTTTAAGCTCACTGTATAATTTAGGGTAGGCATATTCGTAGGGGATATACAAAGGGTAGGCATATTATATGCGACCTAACACAATGGGCCAAACGTGGGTGCTATTCACCACTGCCTTCCACTTTTGGTATAAATAGATGTGATTGATCTACATAAAAATATTAACCTTCCTCACTCTTTTTAGTGTAATTACATAGCTTGCTTTTCTAATTAGTAATTGTTTTAATGATATTTACCTACACAGGACAAAGTCTACACTCATTTGAACAATTATCCCTCATTTTGATAACAAGATTTTAATGTTAACTTTAACAATTCAATATTAAGAACATAAAAGTTAAAACAATAAATAATGTTTTGCAAAATCACTTCTGCTTGAGGTTCAATAACGTGCCTATAAAAGTTTGTTATATTAATCATTTATTAATTTAGTGGCCTAAAAATTTTAAATATTAAAAAATTATACGATTTCTAGTAAACATAGTTAAAGCGCATTGCATAGTTAAAGCAGTAATTGAAAAGATACATGTTTTAATTACGGTTCGAACACCATTATGTTTTTCTAGAAATAATCATATGCGATGAATTTTATATAAAACTTATTTATTAATCAATAATTGTACTTAGATATAGGGCTTCAGTCTTAAAAAATCCAAACAAAACAATCAGATACACAATACGTTCCATTTTCACCACACACACACACAAGAGTTAACATGTAGCTTGTTAAATTCAAAAGTATGAAAGCACACCTCACCTTCAACCATCGCCTCCTGGTCTCGGTGAGGAAGTCGGCAAGAACCATGTTTTTTTTTTCGTAAATTCACAAAAACTTTTCACAAACTCGCGAGTGCACTGTCGGTGCGGACGAGCGTGCGGAGGGCGCGCGTGTCGGTGGCGGAGTGCCGGCCGGAGGGCGCGCACCCAATATTATATTGGACCCTCGCCGACTGGGATGCAACCCGCGCGTCATTCTCCTTTATTTCGGGTCGACTACACTGCTGTGTGATCGCTCTAGATTGCTATTATGACCTCAATGCTGACATTTAGGTCAATTGTGTCTTTTTTACGTTTTCGAGAAGTCAGAATGAAAATTGGCATCTTCATATTATGATACAATACACTTTTGAATCGTCAAGACGCTGGACACCGAAAACCCATGTCTCCAAGGGAGGATAGGGCTGTGCGCAGCATGCCTTAGGTCTTCAAATCCCACTCACGCCCCGAACCGGCAACGAAGCGCTGACCCCAACCCATTCGATAGGTACCAAAGTTGATACTTTTGAATTGAACAGATCAAGAGTATCCAAAACTGGGATTGGACGCGAGATTGGATGAAGCGAAATATATATGTTAGCCGATACTTACAATAGGTCACTCACCTTAATGAATTGCTACAATTAGCATGTGGAAAGAAACGGCCTCTTCATAACATACATACATAAATCACGCCTATATCCCCGAAGGCGTAGGCAGAGGTGAACTAGCACCCACGTTTCGCCAATTATGTTAGGTCCCTTGTAAAAGGTGGCCTATTGCCATATATCGGGCACAAAAGTGTCTCAGTACATTGCTAGGTGGTATAAGAGGAACGCTGCTGCCCATTCCTCATCACTGATTTATCCTTCGTCCAGTCGCCTTGTACGACACCCACGGGAGAGATTTAACACAGATATATAATATATATCTAAATTGATATATCTGTGAGCAAACCTATACTCACTGTCACTTCGCTCGGTCGTACCATTTTAAGCCAAAATTTAGACATTTAGTATTACTAGCATCGCATTTTGAGTCTGATTCAATTTCTGCCTTAAGATTAATAATAATATACGTATAATGATACTCATTCTAAAGTATATAAATCATTGATAATGTGCTGGCAATAAAAGCTCTTATGATTTGTATCTGAAATCGCAATTTTGCCAAATACACCCCATTTCTATAACATACATACATACATAATTACCGCCTATATCCCCGAAGGGGTAGGCAGAGGTGAACTAGCACCCATCCCTGTATAACATAGCTTTCGCAAAATATATTACCTAACATAATAAAATAAGCATCCATGCCCGAATGTAGTAATAACATATTGCTTACCCCGAGGAATATTTAATCAGGAAACGTTAAGCGCATTATTAGCAAATTGAACAACTGCGTCGGCGCAGGCAGCGGAGCGTGAAAAGTGTGGGATCCCTGTCTACTCCTGGCAGGTGGCGCCGATACACCGGAATGGCCGAATATTACTTTACGATTGGGTCAACTAAGCAATGTTTACTAAGGCCGGTTATTGGATGGGTGACCAACAATATTTTATCGCGAGTTCCTCCGTGCTACAGAAAGCACGTTATCGTCCCAACTCTATCTGCAGTCGATAAACCCACCAATCCGAACTAAGCCTGTGAAGGTGGGTTATTATGGCCCACTCTCCCTATATTCTTCTACTCATAGGACTGTGCGGCTGCTTAACAATTAGAGAAAATAATAGAGTTGGCAACTTTTTATGTTTCAATATTTTTAAGTGCAAAATACAATTACTTGTATGTGCTGATTTTATTTTATATTTCAAGTGTAGGTACTACAGGCAAAAGCTAAATTTAGTCAGTTATAATGAATATTGAAGGATAATTATTATTATCTACAATGTAATTTAGTATTGATATAATATTAATTAACATTATTATACCAACAGCAAGCAAAACCAAACAGGAGAACACGAATTACCGTCTATCTAAAAGATTTGTTCTGAAAATTCTTTTTTAATAATGTTATATGGACCTAACGTTATGCGATATGTCGTAGAACGAAAGCTTGTGAGACCACTTTTTATTTTATTAATTTTAAAGAAGACTTTGACAAGGGTTTACGCAAATAAAGAGCAAAAGGTCAAATAATGAACGCATGCCTACAACGTCGTACAAAATTAAATGGAAATTAATTTTCTAGATGAGTTTGAGAGTTTGACCTTCACTTCCCAAGGGGACTGACCACTGCGAATCCGTTAAATAACATCGCTTCAACCCTGTTAAATAAGGAGCAAAATATTAAGACTTTTTTGAACAATTATTTTACGTTTGATATTGTTTTCTAGATTCATATAAATCATCATAAATATTGTTATGTTTTACGTATGTGTAAAAAGACAGAGGATTCCTGATAACGTGTATTAATCTAGTTTACATCATAGATATATAATTATAATATATTATAACACATCTGGCATATAACATTACATGACATAATGTAAATGAGCTAACATTAACAATTATTTTTCAAACGTTTTGATCAGCTTAAATTTAGATTAACGATTAACAACCTAGGTCTTTTTCTAAATCTTTTTTTTTGTCTATTGTCTTCTATCACCCCCCATCACAGCAATAAGTCGCTTCTTTCTTTATTCGTCTTTTGCTTAGTCCATCCATCGTATTTACAGCCTTGCTCTTGTTCTATTTCAGATATATGATATATCTAGCGTAGAAGAATATCCGGGAAGACTAGGAAAGTTTATAATTATAATGAGGTACTTTTAATAAATAAATACCATACAGCATATTGGGGCGTTCCCGCGGATTTCCTCAGGATTAGGTCTCCTGATAAATAACGAACGGGCTGTAGCTATTCGCGTTAAACATTGGAATTCTTATTGTTAGTAAAGGCACAAAGAAAAATAAAACAGTACAATATGTTTAAAATACTCGTAATAGTAGATTATAATAAAACATTTTTTTGCTTTATAGATACGGGCAAGGATAATAAAATACACAATTGTAATTGGGAAGGAATATAATAATAATAATAATCATTTATTTCATATCTCTTACAAAATCCATATAAATTGTTAGTAAACACTATTAAACCTATGTTAGTAGAAATAATATTACAGAACAAACGAAAATGAAATTATTTAATTTAATCTAAAATATAAAGGAGATAAAAAAAAATTAAATGAGGCATATATTTTAAAAATATACGCCTCATTTAATCAACATGTTTGAATTACAATGGGAAAAAATCTTGTAATGAAAATTTATAATCAATACGATTTTTAAGTATTATGACGAGCAAAGAATAACAAAAGGCTACGCGTGTGATGTAAAATATTACATAAAAGCTCCGGCGTCACTTGATCGAATGTTTTGCGAGTAAAATTCAATTATGTCACGAAATTACGCAGAACATTGGATTCGTGTTATTTGAATCAGCAAACCAAATTGGGATTTGGCCGCAGCAGCCCGGCCTATTGGAACGAGAATTCCTCGTTTGTTATTCCACTCCAAGCATTGTCTCCTTTCATTCAAAACGTAAACTGGTTACATCATATTCTTTAATGAATTACGTACATAAGTCACGCCTATATCAGAGGCAGAGGAATTAACACTCTCGTTTCGCCAATTAAATTAGGTCCCATAATAGTTGGCGAGCCGATTGCCATTTATCGAGCACGTAAATCGCAGTATGTTGCTAGGTGATATAAGAATATAGCTGCTGACCATTACTCATAGCTGTCTTAACCCTAAGTCGCCTTGTACGACACGAGAGAGATTGGTGGTGGTAACAATTGTGTTCTGCTCTGCCGTCCACCACAGGGTGACAATTAATACATACATCCATTAATCTCACCTATTTATCCCCGAAAGGGTAGGCAGAGGTGAACTTATACCTATCAAGTTTCGACAATTACGTTAGGACTTACTGTAGAAAGTAATTTTTGGTTAGAAAAAAATTGACATTGTTTTGATGTGGGAATCAAAGTAGCGGCCTCTGCATTCCGGGCAGATATCTATATGTACCCCTCGGCCAACATAAACGTCTTAATTTAGGTTATCTAAATTTGCTTGTGTAAAAATATGTTTTAAAAATGCAACGCGACTATATCTTATTAGCATAATCATATCAAATTTCTCTGAAATCAGTGCCAACGAATCTTTATTTAGCCAAAAGATGCCACACATTCTTGTAATGAACAATTACGAGATAAATATAACAAAAGATACTTTGATAATGACGCCATTGCGTTTTCGTCTTTATGACACCGTATCTTGTTTGTCCTAAGCTTACTTTGACACGACCGTCACAATTCAAACATTAGTCCTCCCGATATCTTGGGACGTCAACAGTTGGTGAAGGTGATAAATTACGACGACGGCGGCGGAAGATTTCTACATACATTACATACATAAATCACGCCTATACCCCCGAAGGGGTAGGCAGAGGTGAATCAACAAGCACTTTTCGCTAATTAAGGTTAGGTAATATTTGGCGAGCCTGTTGCCATCTATCTATACCTATTGCTCGGTGGTATAAGAGGAAAGCAACTGCCCATTACTAATCGCTGTCTTTACCCTTAGTGACCTTGTACGGCACCCTCGCGAGAACTGGGGGTGGTGACAATTGTAGTCTGCTCTGCCTTCAACCACACGCCACGGAAGATTCCTATCTCGACTATATCTCGCACAGCTGCGGTTTAAGTTTACGTAAACTATATGTACGTTTCGATAATGGCTCCCATTGTTACATTTGCGTCAGACTATATCTGTGATGCTGTCGTATAATGGCTTACTATCGAAATTAACAATTAATACAAAGAATATTGTGGTTATAAAAATTATAGTCTTGATGCGGGAATCGAACCCGGTGCGATCCGGGCTGATGTCTATACCACTCGGCCAACCAAGACGTTAGTTAACTTGCCCAAATTTCTCTCTACACTTCACACGTTGTAATGTAAGTCAACTTTTCGAACTTTTTCTAACCACTACTAACAGTAGTATTTGTACCTACTATTTTTTCTAACAAAATTAATAATTGTTCAAATTACAACCAGAAGAGTAACAATAAATCAATTAATAACTTAGGAAAAATTATGTAATTTTACTCCCGATATTTTTTTTTATATGGATTTATGCAATTCAGATAGTTTTATATCGGGCGCCCTTAATAGCTGCGGTGTCCCCAATAGCTCGTTTAATTCCATTCGGAATATTAAAGAAGCAAATATGAATGCAGAGAGCCCCACCGCTAACGACCCGCGGCATAATTGCGAACATTGCTCGCGTGATCCATGCGTTCCACAATCGACATAAACATGTATGAACATATAAATAAAATACATACCTATATACATCATCATCATCAGCCTCATCATCTGGCCCAGTGCGGGTTGGTGGGTATTAACGACTGCAGATGCAGCCGGGACCAGTCTTTCAGGGCTTCTTGCTTAACGTGCCTTCCGAAGCACGTAGGAACTCAAGATAATAAATGTACTCGAGATAGTAATACATAATTCACGCATATTTATTTTCAATTGAATAGACAGAGGTGAATTAACAGCCACGTTTCGCCCCATGAGTAGGTGGCGAGCCTCTTCGGTATAAAAGGCGTGATTTATGTGTGCATTTATTTAAAATGGCAATGAAAATATTAAAAACCATTTCTAATTAGTAATCAAAATATCTCATCCACTTGAGCTAATCATTGATCCAATTAAAATTTTAATAGCCTAGCACCATCTGAAATCAGCTGACGTAGGTATGACGGTCTAGACAACATTAGACTTCTAATTAAGATCTAAAAGATATCATAATAGAGATGTCAAAAGAAAAGTTGTTACGGGCTGAAACTAAGGGGCAACTAACTCAAGTATCTCTCTCCTGGAGCCGGGGCCTTATCACAAACTCTAAACGCGACTCAATTCCAATTGTTAAAGTGAGATAACGCTATAAGTCGAGTAGAGCGGCGTCCCGGTTTGTCACCCGCATTTGGATCGCACTAATACTTCATGGTACGGCCACTGATGTGATATCAAATTTTGCTGTAAGTATGTACACTTACTAAAAAAAGTAATCTATAAATATAATAGAGATACAAATATACATGATTTGTAAATACAAGATATAGATGGACCGTTATAATAATAAAATTATCATTTATCTTAAATCACACACAAATAACAACGTATAAATAATAATAAAATATAGGTATATATAGGGTATTTAATTTAGCATCCGTAAAACGAGTTTTTATGCTACATAATTTAGGCTAGCGAGATGATCTGTGAGTGTGAGAAATATTAAAAAATATTCATAAAAAAATACTACTTGTCAAATATCCATTTGCATTTGTAGTGCTTTAAAAATTATCTGCCGATTGAGTAAATGAATACTGTGTTTAGTTAAGTGACCACTTAACAACAACGCCCTCACCTAATTGAGATAAACAATTAAATTACATTTTAACGGTCACGTAATAGTGACATTGTTCTGTTTACTGTAAACACGAGCTGTTCTTGTGTTGTCTCTAATAGTATCCTAATGACATTTGTTGGACTTATTGACACAAGGCACGAACTCGTCGCGTCCCGTCTCCTCACGTCCTCATCCGATATAATAATTATAACTAATCATAGGAATTAAGTGTGTTTATCCGTCGCTCTAGCCATCATGTAAGTTGAATATAGTGTGCGCGTAGCTAGATTTTGACAACTGCAGATGAAACGAGCTTAACGTGCCTTCCGAATATCTAAGCAAAACAGGATAAGTGTCTGGGCTATACTTAGCTACGCCAACATAGTGACACCTAGCTAGTGATGTACGAGATTCGAGTTCTCAAATCGTAATTTTAGCGACTCGAATCAGTTTTAGATTCACGAATCATAGCTAGCCGAACGTGAACTCTCTAAGGAACGACTAGATCCTTCAAAAGAACTTGAGTCTTAAAATGAACGCGCTATCAAAAGAAAATTCGATCTCAAACACTTATTTAGAAGCATGATCTTAACAGAGAATCGAGTCGAGTGATTTCAAATGTTTTTTGTTACAACAAATTTTTGCTCTCCGAGGTACCTATAGCAGCAAGCAATTTCTATGTTTATTGTACAACCTTAGTTTCATTTGAAAACGTATAATATGATTTGTATGATTTGGTCACATTGCAATTCTGGACAATGTCTAATATATTACCTAACTTTGAAACGTAAGAGAGAAAAATAATCCTTGGTGTAGAAAAATACTGGATTAAGAATAAGACTCGTACCCTAATATTTTAGAGACTCACATATGCAAGTAGTCGTCGAGCCTCGTTATAAATTAAATTTTCAAGCCTTTTCCATCTCTACAGTAGCTCCTTATAAAAAAAGAATGCTCAATGATAGAGTCGTCTACCACATACCATTTGCCTATGGTAATTATTATTAGATAAAAGAACTGCTACACCAAATTGTTGCTACAGATTTTGTAGCATTGGGTTTGCTACGAGTTTCGGAGCTACAAAGCGCCGCCATTCTTGAGAAAAAGTTCTGAAATTTCCTTAATTAGAATGTGCATTATACATATAAATATTTTGTTCTTCCTAATCTGTATCAAAATTATTTATTGTTGGTGCAGAATAACTTTTGCTATTACTGCTCTAGGATAAGGCTTTCACGTAATCAATCGTAATATTTTATTTAAAATATTGTAAATTTATCATTATAGTTGGCGGAATGTGGGTGTCAATACACTAGGCGTGATCTATGCACGTATATATGGAAATCCCTTATTCTTTAAAAGTCGTCCACGAATTAAACATTTATGTCTGGCCTATGTAATTGTTGACAGGACTGGAAAGTTTTTGTAGGCGGGAATGTGTTATGAAACTTTCCAGTTAAAAATAGTCTTGGGAGAGATCTGTGACGCGCCACGTGACAATACAAGTATGAGAAAAAGAAACACGCCGACTGACCCGTGACCACGCAGACACAGCCAGCTGGATGTGGCTTATAATTGGCACATGCATCGCGTCACAATATTTTTCCAATTTAACTTTTTACTTCTTCTCTTGACAAGACATTTGGAATGGGCGGCAGCATTCCTAATACGCTATCGGCAAATGCCAATTGGTTCGCTCCCTATTTTATATCACATTTCATAGCTGATATATATCTAGTCCGACAACTTCGTGCTCGCTCTGGATGTTAGCGGGGGTGGGTGATGCGGGGACGAGGGAAACTCGCTCCTCCTTGCATCGCTCGCCTCCGGTAGCATCTAGAGTGCCCCGTCCCCGCCACCGCCCACACGAACTTGACGGACTATACCTCTTTGATAGACCCGATGGTGTGAACGACAGAGCGAAAGAAATTCATCAATACCTTTTTACTTGACGATGTCGGAATTCTGGGTGAATTGCTCTTCTACCGGCTTTATCAATAAATAAATTGTAAGACGATGGTCCAACTTTAAATTAAAATGACACTTCTATGTACAGTAGACTATCTGTGACCCAATGAATTTTTCCATGTCGCAGACTGGGGTGGACACACGCTGTGTCTCAGCCGTCTGCGGCCGTTACACAATGCTCTGTATTTTGCCTGCATCACTATTAACAAAATATTTACAAATAGTGATGCAGGCAAAAATACAGAGGAAAAAAACAGGAAAAATATTAACAGGCAAATCACTTGGGTACCTATAGTAACCTCCGAGACGTCTTTAGATACGTAAGGAGAGCTGTCCCTCTAGACAAATGGCTAAAAAATAGATTTTTTGAGGAAAGGAATGAGAGAAAAGAGGAAATTTCGCTAATCCAAACCAAACTAAACTGAAATACTAGATCTAGGTGCTTTATTTAGAAACTCACTACTGTTTAACAACAGGAAATATGTAATCACAAGAAATCATATAAACAATGGAATTAAATTGGCACTCGGATTAGTGCTGAACCCAGTATTTTACTACACCTTACACATTTTGCGTAGCATATGACGCATTCTCAGCTTAATAGAATATAGCCACAACCTTGTTGAATCTAAATACCTTTCAGCTAGGAATCTCTATGTGAAAGTCACTGTTTCGGGAATACCGGAGCATTATATTGCTAGCAAGGAATTTCTTCAGGGTAGAGTAAAAGGGGATGTTTATATTTACCAATCATAATACTTTAATAAGAGTACATACCTAAATAGAAAGTGGCATTGTATTCCTTACACGCTACAAATTCATTTCAAAAATAATTAATCATAATTATTATTGTTGCAAAGATAAATATATCATAAAAATTTCGATTTCACGAAATAATAAGTAAGTATTTATCAATCATCCATAGCAAGGAAGTGTTCGCGGAAAGTCATTCAATACGAGTTATATTGGAACACGAAAACCCGGTACCCCGAAATCCTAAGACCCACTCCATCATCAATCTGGACGTATGTATTATTGGTAGATAAACAAGCCTCACCAACGCAAACGCTTGACTTGACCGAATGCCCGACTGGCCGCACGCACACATAAACACGTGTTTATAATCGCCTTACTTCTAAAAAGAAATGTAACACAATCATATATGATTAATAACAATGGTGGATTTATAGTACCTATGAGTTTCACAGGCCGACAAAGTGGGACGAAAAAACTTGTATTACAATATTTTATTGTATTTTTTCTAATTGTTAGAATTTAAGACCAAGGAAGCAAGGAAAATCTTTTCCTTCCTGTCCTTATTTATCTCTCTCTATGCTGAGTCGGCATAACACATTTTCTTTTTCCTCTTCTTTCCAACCAATTTCTCAACCTAACATTTTCTAAAGCTAACACAACCACAACTTACACCGGGTATAAAAATCTCGTGTCACAGAGTGTTTGTAATCGAACTCTACCAAAACGGCTTGACCAATTTTTATTTGAGTATTTTAGTTATGAGCATAGTTCGTAGGCAATTTTTATACCCTTAGGTGGTAAGGGCAAAACAACGTCTGCTAAGTCAGCTTTATATGTCGCCAAAAGCAAAATAATCTCTATTTAATTTAGTCACCATTTATTTAGTCAAAGCTCTGTAAATCTCAAGAATGTCCTGCTAGCTGACTGGCTAGGTAATCACACAATAGCTCGTTAACAAGTGCATACTCAGCCATAATCTAATTAGGTCAGTCAAAATCCAGGGCAGTGACGCACCCTCCCTAGATCTGGCCCGTGACGTGGGAATGCCCCCTGAGTCCGCTCCCACGCGCCTGCCACGTGCCGCCGCCCCAAGTGCAACCCTTAGGCGATGATTGACGAAAATTGACCCTAAATCAAGGTCCCACGGTGCATTTTCAATGTGCTTTCTATTTGCTTTCTTGAGTAATCAACTTCTATGTGATATTAAAATGCTAAATTAGAATTGGACGTGTCAATAGATTTTTTATGAAGTTCGTATTTATCAAACAAATAAAAAAACTTTCTCCTCAACAAAAGTATTATGCAAGTAAATGGACATTTTATTAAATTAGGTATAAAAGTATGCACATAAATACCGTATGAATATAAATAACTGAATGGGCTTGATAACGGATTGATTGAGTGGATTGAAATAAGCTATTATATTGAGGTTGTAGTAATAATAATAAATTATAATATGAAAAACAAATTTTTGGTTAGAAAAAGTTCGAAAAATTATAGTCTTGATGCGGGAATCGAACCAGCCTTCTCTGCGTACCGGGTTTTCTAACATTTATATAAGTGATGTTGAAATAAAAATCAAAATAAATTATGCTATGGTAAAAAAATTCTTGAAATACTGTTATTAAATGAGTATAGGGAATAAATGCTGTTAAAAAATCTAGACGTACCACTTCGGAAATAAATAGGACTGTTTTATGTATTTATGTAGAGGAGTTCACCGAAGGACTTCACTATTGTTTTATTTGCGACCAACCTTCTGTAAACGAGTTTTTTACTTATCTTTTTCTATATTTTACTAAGATTCCTATTTTTCGTAGTCAAAGTAAATTAACTTACTCCAAAAGTATAAGAACTAATTTAAATATTGTTGGGAAAAACAAGAGTGCGCTTAACATTTTCTAAATTTTCAAGATCATTTTTTTTAAATATAAAGATTTATCGATTGCCTTTCGTTTCGAGAACTACTTTGAAAACCTTATTTCAATACTTAATAATAATAATAATAAAGGAGATTTTATAGGAATCTCTAAAAAGTTCGGCATAAAAACTAAATAAACATTTCATACTCATAATAAGTAGCAATTCCAATTTTATTCCGTTTTCATTGTTCGCGTTTTATTTTCAAAACACTCCACCAGAGCACTTTCCATTAGGCAAACACGAAAAGAGATTATAACGAATATAATAGCTTCAAAGCAATTAAGCATTTTTGATCATTACGCAAAAAATGTAAGTGCGTACGCGCCGCCGGTCGTAACAGTGAAGCCGCGTGCCTGCCACGTGCCGGCTCGCGCACGACGGCGACTCTACTACTACGCACCTAACCCTAAACCCACCATCAAATTAACATACACATACATACAAAAATCACGCCTATATCCCCGGAGGAGTAGGCAGAGGTGAATTAATCACCCACATTTCGACAATTAAGTTAGGTTCCATGTAATAGGTGGCGAGCCTATTGCAAATTTGCTATCTATCGGGCACATAAATCGCAGTATATTGCTAGGTGGTATAAGAAAAACGCTGCTACCCATCGCTCATTGCTGACTTAACGCTTAGTCGCCTAGTATTATAATTTGTCTGTTGTAGAGCAGCCATTTTTGTAACTGGAGATGCTATTTACCGTAATCATTTTGCGGAATACCAGAATGCTCTACATATCTCTAACACTCTAGTTCACGGCCTCTACACGGATTAAAGAGCCATTTAGCAACCATTTTTATTAATTACTTATTTATTTATAAGTACACTACATAATATAGCTTTTTTATTATAACTTTTAACTTTTTCGTCTCGCAATAATTTATTTATTTATTCGGCTTGCCAGTAATTGTTTCACTGATCATTGTAGGTTTTCAAAATAAAATAATAACTTATAACTAGTCGGTCGGTTAACAATTGCATGGAGATGTAATTGTTTGTTATTGAAAAATTTGTTTCCAAATTTTTTGCTTTTTTCTTCATTGAATTAAATTTAATAGATTGAATTATTTATTCTTCAATCTATTCTCGGTCGTGTGGTGACGGCAGAGCAGAATACAATTGTCACCACCCCCGTCTCTCCCGTGGGTGTCCTACAAGGCGACTAAGGGTAAAGACAGCAATAAGTAATGGGCAGCAGCATTTCTCTCATAACACCTAGCAATATAAATTTGTACTGCGATTTATGTGCTCGATATATGGCAATAGGCTCGCCACCTGTTACATGGGACCGAACATAATTAGCGAAAAGTGGGTGTTAATTCACCTCTGCCTACCCCTTCGGGGATATAGGCGTGATTTATGTAAGTATGTATGTATGAATTATTTATTTATACCATTAATACAATACATTGATAAATATACACGTTATATTTATATAATTTATGCATGAAAAACAGGTTATTATTAAAATTAAAATTATACGAAATTAAACGGGATGAATGGGACAAAAAGGTTTTACGCATCAAAAAGAACAGGTCCCACCGAGATTTGAACTCGGATCGCTGGATTCAGAGTCCAGAGTGCTAACCATTACACCATGGAACCGCAGGTGCTCCTGTCCAATTATCAAATCAAAACACGAAACGAAAAGCTCAGAAAATATATTTTTGCATTTTTATAAGGCTATCACTATACCTCAGTCAAGGGTTTTTGATATATTGTAAAACAGCATTTTTGCTTATCTCTTCAGGCAATTGAAATAGATTTATTTTATACGAATCAACATACCTGCTGAAACTGAAATGAATACATATCTAGTCGTAAAAGAAAATCAATTCGTGTAAAGAATAACATGTTCAGTACTTAATGCTATTTGTTTTCCATTTATCTTGAGCTCTCCGAAATATTGAGGCACTCACGCAATAATTGAGAGAGCCCTGAGCCGCTCCGAAAGAAAATCTTTGCCAATCTCCAACAAAAAAAACTATAATATAATTAAAAATAAAAAACTATTCTAGATCCATAATACCCTTTTTACTCTCGTAATCTGTTTAAAAGACCTTTCAATTTCATTAAAGTAGGTAAATGCACTACCCAATTAGCATTAATCGATATAAAATCGATTAGTTATCATCAATCATCGATGCTACAGTGATAGAGTTGAACATGTGCACGTGGAGTGTGGACTGTCAATTTTGATATGATTAATTTTTCAAATTTATCATGGCGCTGGCGAATAACATAATAAGTTTACAATAAAAAGTTTTATTGTCACCATGACGCCCGGCCGTGTGGTGACGGCAGAGTAGAATACAATTGTCACCACCCCAAACCTCTCCCGTGGGTGTCGTAGAAGGCGACTAAGGATAAATCAGTGATGAGGAATGGGCAGCAGCATTCCTCTTATACCTACCAACTAGCAAAGTACTGCGACTTTTGTGCCCGATAAATGGCAATAGGCTCGCCATTACATGGGACCTAGCCTAATTGGCGAAGCGTGGGTGCTAGTTCACCTCTGCCTACCCCTTCGGGGATATTGGCGTGAATTATGTATGTATGTATGTATGTATGACGCCCGGGCAAGGGCGAATGTTTTGAAAAGAGCTTGATGGCAAGTGCGTCTAGATTTTTACCCAATTGTAGACTATATTCAATGTAGTTGTATTATTAAATAAATTTATGAGAACATGACAATTATTGTATTGATTTTATTTATTGACCCAATCAAAACATTGATCAAAATCGGCGCAGATTGCATTTCGCTCGGACCATTGATCCCCGTGAGTTACGAGCGCAAATATTTGAATAATCGCACGTTCCATTTGTTGTTATTCAATTGTGCCCATTCGATATCTGTCATAATGTCACCGCCCTGTAGCCTACGGCCCTGCTGCAACAGACTGTGCGCTATTTACTGAAGGTACAGACAGCAAGCATAATATCCCAATAATTGTTATCTATATTCATTTGCCAAAGTTATTTTTTATTTGCCTGTGAACAACTTTTTACCTTCAATATTTCTTCTACTTGGCTTTTAAGAAGAAACCTGTGCATTTCAGTTTCTGTGCAGTACAGATATATAATGCATCCACTAGCTATATATAAAAATGCACAGGTTTATAATTAATACTTTCCTAAAAAACTACACATAAAGTCATTTGACTCTACGACCTTTTTTAGGGAAGTTGTGAAACTCGACGAAGCAGCAATATGCTCAGCTATTTGCTTAAAACATTCGTAACGTAGAAGGCGAATAAGGGTTAAGACAGCGGTGACTGAAATGGATGAAACGGAAGCAGCATTCCTCTTATACCAACTAGCAATATTGCGATTTATGTGCCCGACAGACAATAATAAGCAATAAGCGCGTCACAATTTACATGGGACAAAATTTCGGGGATATAGGCGTGTTATTATGTATGTACCTATACAATTTACTTTCCATGCTGCCATTCTTATCACATCGTTCCAGATAGATAATGACTGACAGAGCTGTAAGGGCAGTAGTCATTTTTTGCTTGACCGTACCCCACAAATCTGGGTCATTACTAGGCCAGGAAGAGAGGCTGATACCGTTGCAGGTATTGTCGGCCTACGTAACGCTCTGATTTGCATCTATGTCCAAAACGTCCTTCCAAGTTAATTTGTCCTTCCAATGTAATAATAAATATATATCTTACACTCACATCTATCATCTAGCTCAAAGTAATTGGCATATGCACTTGTATTATGAATACTAGATGACTAGCACAACCATGACTTGGGAACAGAAAACTATGCTCATCACAATTTTATTCCTACCGGGATTCGAATTCCGGACCTCTGGGCCGACAGACAGCGTTCTGACCTAGCCGGCCGTCAAAAATGTCTTTCAAAGTTGCTATAACCTTCCAATTTAATTAATGGCGTCATCTGCATTGTTTTGTTTAGTGGTTTTGTTCACGTTAAGCCCACACAGACGCGACGTCACTATAATAAATAGCTTGGTGACGTCACGTACACCGTCGACAAGGCATTTTTTGTTACATGTTACATAGTGTGTCGCCGATTTTGAATTTTTAAAATTTTGGGTGAAATTTTTTGGGAATATAAGTCGACATAATTATATTAATTTCGCCACGAGTTTGTTTATTCTGTTTATGGTGTTCAAACTATCTGTGTCCTGTTTTTGTACCTAAAGCAGCATCGGTATGGTCCTCTGAAGAACTGTCAATTAAATCCAATGGCAATGTACTTGCTTGTTGCATTCTTAATTATCATTAAATTATCCTAAAACGTCTTGGTTGGCTAAGTCTGCCCAATAGGTCTCCCGGAATGCGGAGGACGCGGGTTCGATTCTCGCATCCAGACTTTCGTAGGTTCTTTTTCTAACCTATTTTTCCTTGAATTCATAATGTATCATTTCGTAAAACGATTATTGTGTTATCATTACATAGCAGCTATCATTACAATATGTCAAAGACATTGTAACTTAATAAGTATGTAGTTCTTACTTTCTGAAACACACTGAAACATATTAATTTTTGTTGTACAGCCACACTGCACATACCGCAATATAAACAGTCACACAAACATGTCGGGATACGTTCCAATTATTATTCAATCAAGTAAATTGCATCAAAGTGTCCCTCTCACTATATTCCGGATAGCTATTGAGCTTTATAGCTTACCAATTAGTTGCATAAATGGAATGCTCACGTGTAACAGGCAATTGTAAACTGTACATGTTAACAGTAAGGTCGCTTTTCCTATATAAATTGGTCTCACGAAGGGTGCGTAAATTTATTGTAACTGACCATTCGGCTGACCATAGACAGCAGGTGACCAGAAACAACAAAGTAAAGTGATATGCAAAGTGTTGGCGTTGGTCAAATGAAATATATTTCTAAGAGGTCAGTTCTGGATGATCAAATGAAAACACTTGAAAATATTTTATGTCAACACGATAAAAGATGTCCAGATGTTTTATGTAAGTATATAAACTTCTGCTGCGTAGGTGTATAATTTAATTTATTAATTAATAAACTTTAGGAAATAATAGAAACTTTTCAATATTTAATTAGCATTGATGGCCAGTTATAATAAGATAAATGGCAATAGGCTCGCCACCTATTACATAGGACTTAACATAATTGGCGAAACGCAGGTGTGAATTCACCTCTGCCTACCCCTTCGGGGATATGGGCGTGATTTATGTATGTATGTATGTATGATGGCCAGTTCGGTGTTTTATACTACCTACCTATACCTAGCAATATACCTACTTAATTAGAGAAACGTAGTTTTAAATTCACCTCTGCCTAACCCTTCGGGGATAAATATGCGTGATTTGTGTATGTATGTAAATTGTCTATTCTGACACTAGGTACATGTGTCCACTGCCCTTGACCCCCAGTCTTTATTATTTATTATTTTTCATTCGTAGGTATGATATATTACGAGCAATAACCACGACCCACAGATATGCGAATTGTAATGAAATAATAAATCTATGATGAATACGCGCTCTACATTTTAACAGAATTTATAACAGTCAACATCTCGTAAATTCATAATCGAATTAATTGAATGAGAATTGAACGAGATAATCGAATGAGTGGTTGGCCGATGAATGGCGGCTAATGATAACGCGTGTCGGTCCAATCCGTCCTACCCCATCGCCAGCCTTCCATTTATTGCAGATTCCAATTTAAATGCGCTTTCATTTTGTGCAATTCCATTTTAAATCAACGGGTGAGACAGATTTGTGCCAAACAAATACTGGAATTCGATTTTAATTGTTTAACTTTAGTTTAAGTAATATGTAGATTCGATAAGCAAGGCGTTTACATAGGTACCGAGTTAGTTATATTTAAAATAAATAAAACTAATATTATAGTTAGTCTATATTTAGTTGAGTTTGTCATTGTTGTAAAAAAAGACTTAAAATACTTTTCGTAAAATTACCTCTATGGATTGAAGAATATTGGGAGATTGGACCATAACCCACCACGGTGGCCCAGTGCGGATTGATCTGTCCGTTCGTAACGTAACGGTTCAGAATTTTTGTGACCTTATTCTTCATTGTATAATAATTTACCCAACATTTATATAGTGTTCAAATAAATAAATCTTTTTTTTATTTGAACATTATATAAATGTCGGTTTCGGGTACTCTTTACTTATTTATTTATTTATCATAATTAAACGGGTTAAACCCAGTTACATGATTATGTATATACATACATAAATCACGCCTATATCCCCGAAGGGGTAGACAGAGGTGAATTAGCACCCACGTTTCGCCAACTATGTTAGGTCCCATGTAATAGGTGGCGAGCCTATTGCCACTTATCGGGCACAAAAATCGCAGTACATTGCTATTGCTAGGTTGTTTATGAGGCACGCTGCTGCCCATTCCTCATCATTGATTTATCCTTAGTCGCCTTGTACGACACCCACGGGAGAGATTTGGAAGAATTGAATTAAATTAAAATACATAAAACAATCAATTTTACACATTATACTTATTTTAGCTTATTTACTAAAGACTTCAGATCATCAATAAATATATCCAATTCTGGAGAATTACATAACTTCATCTGTTAGAAAAGAATAGCTTATTATGTCGTCGCCGTGGTCCCTGTAGATGCAAATTTTCCGTGGAGTGATCTTTGACAGCCATGACTAACATTTGAAGCTGTTTTTAATTGCATTTGGAGTGCGACTCATTGTGAATTAACAAATTGTTATAATTCATTTCTACTGTCAAGTGTTGACATGTATGAAGAATAATAAATTAATTTAACGAATTGTTGTTCATATAACTAAATTTTATAGTTTGTATAAAATAGGGACCACATGTTTCTGTCTGTGCGGTACATTACATTTTACAATTTTTTATTCAGAAAAATATTTAGCTAATATAGTTATATTAGATTTTTTAGTATTCCATGCTGGCTTGAAAGCCAAAAAATTACTTAGAATGTGTAAGTCGACTATAAGGGCCGTACTCAGAGAGGTCACAGTACTTTATACCTAATTAAAGGGTTCCTTAGTAAACGGCTACCTACGGCTGTAAGTCGAAGAGAAACCCATCGTTGACGACTGTTCCCAGTCTATCTGGGGTCGGCGCAGTAGATATGTTTCCTCTTCCATTCATATCTATCAGGCGTCATCAAGCCGTTCACTTACTTTTGATTCATATCATCCATCACACCGTAAAGGTGCTAGTGAAGAATGAATGTATAGAAAGATACGGAACGGACCATGACGAGAGACCGATGAACGGCGAGTGGTTGGAATGCCAACATTCCAATGCATTCTGCTCAAGGTTTTGGCTTAGGTTTTACAGCTGGTCGCCTGCCTGACACCAACCCTCTTTGGGTATGCTTTTTTTGACGGTTTGCCCTCCACTATTCGGGTGCCCCAAAATGCTTATTGGTCTACACCGGGCCATCTCCCTTAGTCGACTTTTACGACACCCTGGGATGAGTCGGGGCTGGCCCTTTCTACGTTATTTGTTCGCTCGCAGACCAGTATAGAAGACAAATCTCGGAACTCACCATTCACATAAACGGAAACATTCTATTCGGATAAGAACCTTAAACAGAATGGCGCGGACTTAATTAGGTATTATAAATAAGTAGTATCATAACATTAACATACATACAATAAACATACCTACATGAATCACACCTGTATATCCTCGAAGGGGTAGGCAGAGGAGTATAAACACCCACGTTTCGGCAACTTTTTTAATCCCATGTAATAGGTGACAAGCCTATTGCCATACATCGGGCACATAATTCACATAAATCGCAGTATCATGTTAGTTATCTCTCTGTATAGGTAGGTAGGTACCTACCTACATTAATTTCTGTTTATTTCCATCTAGACTACATTATTTCATAAATGCTAACGCCATCTATCATGAAATAAGATCAAAGATTATTTACTGTAGTTTCACGTTGCAAATTGTTAGATGGCGCTACTTGTTACGGAAAATGTAGAAATTAATACAACGATCTTTGTTCAATCAAGACAAACAAAACAATTTAGAATTAGTGGTAGTATTAATTTTTATAAATTGAGATTTTATTAACTCGTTTGTTTTTAACTTGACAGTTTAGTTGACATTATCTGTATTCTCGTACCGTCCAATTTATCTAGGCCGGCGACAAAAATTGGAACTATATACAATTTATCCACAGATTTTGACATTTCTATGACACTCTTTGTTGACCACTAGCGACACTACAGATTGCCAAGAGATTTGGAGGAGTTGTATTTTTATTTTGGACACTGACAGACAGTGACATGACATGAGTTCATTCATTCATGAATCATGACAGTTCTTACAAGAGCGCGCGCCTGTATGAACGCTCGATAAACAACAACGGAGTATTGATTTTTAAAAATCGTCTTTTTTACAATATATCGTCAATGAAGTCAAAGCGTGCGCAGTTAGTTTAACTGTTTGTCCATTATTATTACGACTAAATGTATGGACATTTAGTTATATTACAATCTAAAACAATGCCTGTGATTGATCTGAAAGTGTACATCAAGGTGGTAGCTGTCGTTTTCTCCGTAAGTAGCCAGGACAAGGGTCAATTAAACTTTCCATGCACTCACTGTAATTAGAGAGCCTAACACTGCATTATCGTATTACAAACAAGATGCGGAAACATTGACAACAGAACTTTTATGGGTGTATACAAATTATTTACCGGCATTCGAAACCGGAAAACCATTCTTCACTAGTTAAGTCAATTGACTGAGATTACTTTTGAGATGACTTGTGATTGAAACTAGCCTTGTAAACTCTTTATTAGTAAACTAAAGACTTACATAGTGTACTTAAATCTACTCATAACATTATTTATCTTGTGTACCCAAGTGAATACTAATGTTATTATTTATTTGACTACCCTAGACTTTAGTATAGTACACAACATTCGGTATTATGTATATTATACTGACACACTGGCAGCATAATTAGTCATTTTTGCTTAATGAATTACCTACTATGTCACAATACGATATTTAATAAATTTTTTCTCATGTGCTTTTTTTCAGATTTCCTCCACAACAGCATTTATATTTGCGTTGCTACGTCTACTTAAACCAGAACTGTATTATATTGATTCGCTGGCTAGCAGTGATTGGGGTAAGTTGCCACAACATTGTTTAATCCTTACACTATACATATTAAATTGAATTTTTTGTCTCCTAACTCTTAGTATTATGGATTTACCGGGTCCATAGTGCATAGTAGGTTCATAAATCAATAATATAATATATCACCAGTCTACGCATCCTGATATACTTAGCTAGGCTAGTTTCACATAGCGTAATTTGTTTGATGAGATAAAATGATAATAATTGTATCTTTTTTTTATAATGATGTTGATTGTATTTTTTTTAATAATGATGAATCTTTGTCACAGGTATTCACTATTTCATCTCTGGGTTAATGTTGGTGACTAGTGCAATTGGTTTCCTCAACTCATGTGTGGTACTCAATCGTAGTGCTATGCAGAATGCAGGCCGTAACATAACTACATGGCTGCTCTTAGACTCCTTATTTGAGACTGGACGGGTTGTTTATGTATTTGTTTGTGAAATTGTCCTTAAAGGACAGGGCACTGCCCAAGTCTATGAGCTTCTTGTCAGTGCTGCACAGTATTGTAAGTATTACAGACACTTCTAACTTTTCAGCCATTAAAAGTCACTTGCAATTTTTTCTTATATCAACTTCTAGCTAGTTTTGTCAGCCATTTGATAAGAGACATCTCTAAATTTCATTCTCTTCCAATATATAACTGATGGCAGGTGCTGTTATAAACTGGAGGAGTAACCTGTAAGGTAAGCCTACCTGTAAGGGGTAGACTCTTAAATGATACTAGCAAAACTACCTGCATAATGCTCATGTTTGTAGTCCATTTCATTGATGCATATTACGTTTCCCTAAATAAACAAAACAATTGGCAAAACTTTCTTTTGACATATTGTACTTATTGCTTTATTTAATTTATTTTTCAGTGTTGGACAGCTTTCTCTACTGTCAGATGATATTAAGACACTAGTATACAATCATTCCAGCAGTGCCACTGCCAAAGCCCGTGATGGATGCTGTGAACCCTATGTACATTGTTGGTTCTCATGAATTATGATATAAGTCATCATAGTATTTGTAGCTGTAATTAGTAGTAAAGTGTTACTTCTTGGATGATGTGTGATGTCGTATTTTCGTGACTTAAAGCGAATTTATGATGCAATGACGGTAAAATAATTGTTATATAACTGTCACGTTCCATCGCATCTGTGATCTATTATAGTGAATATAATGTCAATAAATGTTTGGTCCAACCAAATAGTATCAAAGAAATATCTAGTTGAAATTGGTTTGGCTGTAATGGTCAGTGAACTAAAATTAATCATGGGCCTAAACAGGAAATAACAGTTTAAGCATGGCAGTTAGCATATTATGTGCATATTGTACAATGAAGTTATTGATACATAGATTATTTTTAGTTATGTTAGCAAATTGTTAAAATATTTTTGATAATATTATTGTTTATTTATGTTTTGTTTGTTATTAGTAGTTTTTAGATCTTTTGTTATTAAAACTAGGTTACACACTGTCTTTCTCTTAAGAAAGTAATATGTTGAATAAATATTAGTTGGATGTAGAGATAAGATCCTACAAGAGTGTATTCAAATATTTATGATATTCTATTCTATTTTATTATTTATTTTACTCCTACACTTATTGTATTATGTGGCCTATTTAATAAGTCTACATTATAGTCTTTATTATCATGTTAAAAAGGTATTAAAAGAATAGGTTTAGAGTAATCTCAAAATAACTCTTCTTTACCATGCATGTTTAATCCACAAAAGCAGTCAAATGTGTATGAGAATCAAGATCTCATTATATTTATTTAAGTAAGTATGTAGTTTTCTATAGTGTGTAAATTTTAAGTAAGATTAGTCACTTTTTAACTTTAGTATTAGAAAAGTTTGTACCTCCCACCGAAATGTAATTGAGCACCAAATATACATAGGTACATAGATAATCACGCCTATTTATACCCAAGGAGTAGACAGGGGTGCAGCAACTGTATACAATGTAATAAGATTTACTTTTTAATTCACAGGCAATAATATTTTTTACAAAATTAAAGAGGAAATTAGAGACAAAGACACCAAACAACAAAAATAAACTTTAACATTGCTCCAGAAATGACTTCTCGTAATTGCCTTGTGGACCTAATTAGTGCCACATTACATAATCTTTCTGTTCATTCACTAAGGATAACAAAACAAATGGCGTATTTGAACTATTTCTTCCCTGTTAATACACAAATATTGTAAACTGATAAAATTCGTTAATACAATACCCAATTTATATTTGAAGAACAAATAGATCTCACTACAGTATACGCCAAATACTTGAAATAACGTTAAGACGCCCATTAAATTTTATTCATGTATATTTAATCAAATTTTAGTCTCAAAAGACTGAGTATATTTTTTATTTGTATGTATAGATATTATTGAACACATCATTTCAGAGATGCCATTTGTTGAACAAAGGTACTTCCATCTCGAGTGGTAATACATCTTTGGACATCCTAGCTGTCAGCCTTTATTAGTAGTGCTGAATGTACCTGTTTAAATATATGTTTGCCTGTGAAGACTCAAAACTTCCATTATCCTGATCTTATTGTAAATTTGTGTATTGTTCCATAATGTATTGTTGAAGTTCAAATATTATTTGCAATATTTGTAGACGTTTTGATGATATAATAAAGTTAATAATACTTTATTATGTTATATTATATTATAGTTATTCGAGATAAAGGCAATCGATAAATAGAATAAATGCAGAAATCAATCAAGAGGAATATTGTACTATAGTGGTAAAATAACCACATTGTCTTCTGTATCATGGTGCTATGTTCTGTACTAATACTCGGAATAATTTACGACAATTGTTGTAATAATGTTAAGTTCGTATGAAATTATGTTCATTATTCCAATAATTCTTAGATGCGACGAAATTAAATGTCGTCTATTTCATCTAAAGAGTATCGGTACCTTATTTTCTATCATTACCGTGATTGTGAAACATTAAAATAAAAATGTCAGGTCATTGTTTTATCTTTTTAATCAGTGAGTCGTTCATCCAAAAATATAATGCGTACGCAGCTATCAACACTTCAACAGACTAAAAAGTGCACTTCTGTAGACAACAAACTATACACTTTGCCAGCGCCGCACGATCACACGATATACATATTCGAACCTACAGTTGTTGCAATTCACTTGTAGTAAACACGTAACTGTATAATTATATATCACAGTGTAAGATGGACAGCATACACAGTTAGCTTATTAAACCACAGACTAGACACGCACATTAGTAACATACATGTAATTTGAATAACACAGTCAACTCGCCGTCGTGAATTGCAACAACTGTAACTAAAAATAAAAACATAGCTCCGTGTTGCTAAGTGCCTCGTCACATCATGAACGGTTGGCAATGTTACAACATTAGTATAATAATTGAATCTGGTAATCCGAAAGTAACTTTACCGAGTGACTAATATCAATTTTTAATTTTTATATGTCAAGATACGTGCGGCGAAGACAATTCACTAAATTCAGAGCGCGGCTGCCGCCAACAAGAAACCAGCGGAGCTCGTGCTCCTCAACAACACACCCTAAAACGTCCACCCCATTTTGGTTCTTAGTACAAGTACTCAAAGTCGCATTCAGTAAAGCTAATTGTGAGCGAGAACTGTTCAAGTGGCCAAATGAAACCTCTTCTATCAACAAATAAATAAGAGCTACTTTCAAGACTGGCTATTCCAACAGTTCTTGTGTTACGTATGAAAACTACTACGGATCCTGCGCAAAACAAAAACCAATATTCCTGTTACGAAGCAGCATTTTTGCCAAGCTTTTAAAAATAGTACGTATTATAATATAATTTTACCCTGTACATTTTCTCAAAGACAAAACTTTTTATTGCCAATCCATGTATCTGTAGGCCGAATTATTTTATGTTATAAGAGCTAGCAGTAACAGTTTTATTTAAACATATTTTATGAAATATCCATTATAAATAATCGATACGCGATTGATACTGCTAACTCTTACTTTGTAGTATACAAAAAAATATTTGTTACAATAAATATGTCTAATATTATGACATTTTGTTTCTATTCAGTATTACAAAAATATTTGCAGCGTTAATTATGTATCGCGCAATATTCCAACACAATTATATTTCGAATAAATGGCACAAAACAAAATAAAATACATCACACAATCACTGATCTACTTTGATCGTAAGATAGAAAATTTTCTGCTATTGTTACAAGTAAGAAAATACACTATATTTACTCTTAATGGCACTTCTAAAAAATTTATTCGTGTCTATAACATTATTCACCCAATAATGAATCTCTCTATTTATTCACCAAGTAAAATGTTGAAACTTACAATTTATTTACTACCATACTTAGGTATATTATATAGTACATTTTTAATCATAAATATTCATGAAACACTCCAAAGTATTGCTTTAAACCCTACCTGTGTAACGCGTGAAATAATGTAGAACTGAACGGTGAAATTTGTGGTACTATTTCAATATAAATTCATTCTCACAACCTGCTACCGAATTAAAAATGTACAAGAGTGGCACACCCGCGTACGAGCCCCACGGGGGGGCTTTCCGCCTAACATAAATCTATATATACTTATAATACAATTTGCGAGATAAATTGAGATCTAACACAATAAGGAACTAAAATAATTCATATCAAACGATCAACGACAACATTAAACTAATCCATCATAGTTACACTATTTAGTTTTGTACAGAAAAAATCTACAATTCGAAATCTAACTACAAACAAATGTATTGTCATGAATTTTACTCGTAGTTTCGGCACAACTAAACTAATTGGTTTAAAAGCCGAAAAAAAAAGTTATAAATGCATAGAAATAAACTCTTGACGATTCGCATTGCTATTTCGGCTATTTGTAAATGATTACAATCTAAACAAATACCAAGTAAATATGTCTAGTATTAAAATATAACTTATTGCTCATTTTTATATTTAAATGCAATCATTTTAAAATAAATAATATTACAAATTATGAACAATTAAAAAGGTCCTGTGAGCATTGTCCACGATACAATTAAATTTTACGACTATTTATTATGCGTACATTTCGGAAAGAGTCATAAATTAATATAAGTAATAGTCAATACCTGATAAAGAAATGTTTAAAAAAATAAATAACAAAGTACACAAAAGAGTATATGTATAACTGAGAAAAAGAATAAATTATTTAAATAGCAACAAGGCAGTAGAAGGAAGATTTTGTCAGAAATGTATTTACTTTTTTATATAAGAGTCAAATATATTGCCCCAGGACCTTTTTAGTTAATCGTATTGCATGTGAATAAATTATATAACATAATACGTTATGTCCCTACATTCATAACATTAATAAAGAACACAATTCATTAATAACACTTCATTTACGCCAGTTTATATGTTAAATAGTCGCGTCCCAGCGAACAGCGCTGTTTACTACGCTACGAGGATATGTCTGAGCGGCTTACTGCTACACCTACTTTGCACTATGCAACAACTTAGACCTACCTATTAACACCTCACACTTCTGGGGGCCAACTCCAATGATAAATAGACGTATGATACTCTTCATTTCGATCAAAATTCTAGGCGCTTCCAAGTTCGAGACAATTCGAAATGTAACAGAAGTAATTCACACCCTGGACTCTACCCATGCTAACTTGGTCCTATAAAAATATAATATAAAAAATATTGAAAATTGTAAAATTAACATTAGAATTTTCCATACATTTTGCATTACAAAATGTTTGGGGGCATACAAAAAAATGAACAATTCCGATTTTTAGCATGTGTAGCATTAAAGGTGTGCTTTGTTTCAGTTACATAATAATTCGGCCCCGGGAGGTACAATATTAATCTATATTTACATTGTTGAAAACGATATCCTCGTCACACCCGACGACCATTACTATCACATAAGTTTCGCGTGCACCCAACCAACCGTCATCGCTACACTATCCGAGGAGCGAAACGAACGCAGATGGCACCGATTTTTGGCATGCCGGCAAAGAGATTAGGCCAAGGGATAGGCACCTCGGGGTCCTTTTTTTGGCATGCCGACAAAGAGATTAGGCCAAGGGATAGGCACCTCGGGGTCCTTTTTTGGCATGCCGACAAAGAGATTAGGCCAAGGAACAGGCACCTCGGGATCTTTAAACGAGTTTTTGGCGAGACAATCCTAGCCAGTGGGCTGGGCTAGGCCAAGGGATAGGAGTCCTTAAGCGAGTTTTTGGTGAGACAATAATTTTAATTCTAGCCGGTGGGCTGGGTAGAGGCCGCTAGAAGTTCTGCTGCCGCTTGCGCTTGAGGTGGATGGCGTCGAGGATGGGCTGCCGCTTGCGCGAGTAGCGCGCGCGCAGCGTGTCGATCTCCGCCTCCATCTCGGCGTCCAGGCGCGACACGCGCGCCTCCAGCTCGGCCTCGGGCAGGCACGACAGCTGCGCCACGGACACTAGCATTAGCTACACGCGCTTCTCAACATTTTATTTATACACAATAGGGTCATCATCACCACCGGCCCGTTAGCGTCTCCACTGCTGTGGCACAGACGGTTGAATATACATACATACATAAATCACGCCGTGGCGAGCCTATTACATGACACATAACCTATACACATCCAGCACATAAATCGTAGTATATTGCTAGGTGGTGGGAGAGGAATGCTGCTGCCCGTTACTCATCGCTGTCTTTACCCTTAGTTGCCTTGTACGACACCCATCGGAGAGATGGGGGTAGTATATTCTGCTCTGCTGTCACCGCAAGGCCAGAATGTAATGAATATCGACGTTTCTCGTTTATATTTACGAAATCTATCATAAACATGCATTTTTACATTTTTTCCTTACATGGTGTAAATTAGAACATAATGTGGTGAAGATCTCTGCGCTGCGGGTGTGTATTGGAAAAATTATCGAACACTCTTTCAAACAAGGTAAGTATGGTTATTTAAGACATTTATCTACGAAGCAGTTCATTCAAATCTAATATTTTTAATTTTGCCATAACATGGGCTTATTTCCCATTGTAGCGAAATTATCAAATGGTATAATAATAGCGGTTTATTTTTCTTCAATTTAAATAAATTAATCTATGCATATAGATTCTAGCGATAATAGAAACCTCATGCAATTTTCTATTATTTTTTAAATATTACTTATTTGCTAGTGCCAGAGATCATTCTTGCGACTTAAAACGTCTCAACGACCACAAAAAGCTGTCGCACTTTCAACGACCAATCCATTCGTCGGTTAGTGTGTTATGGCAACACCGGCGCGCGCGCTTTGGACTTACGGGGGGGGAGCGGGAAGAGCGAGACCACGTGCAGTTGACTTACGAATTCAAAGTTGCCGTCCTCGAGCCGCGGCATGCCCACGCCCACGCCCATGCCCACGCCCACGCTGGGCAGGTTCAGCAGACCCTGGATCTGTTGCTGCACGCTGGGGGACACAAATAGAGCCTTAACATCCTCGTCGTAGAGTATAGTCCGACAACTTCGTGCGCTACCTTCCTGCGGTATGAGGGGCGGTGGCGGGGACGGGGCCCTCTGGATGTTGGCGGGGGCGGGTGATGCGGGGAAAGGGAAAACTCTCCTCTCCCCCGCCCCCGCCACCGTCTCGTACCGCAGGAGGGGCGCGCACGAACTCGTCGGACTATAGCTTATCGCATTGAATATTCGAAACCTTTTGACTTTGACGAACAAGTTTTCAATGTTCAACGTGTTCATTTGACGGTTTATCATTATCACCAGCCCTTTTAATATAGGGAGATTGGGCAATAACGACTGCAGATGCAGCCGACGGCTTAACGTGCCTTCCGCAGCACGGAGGAACTCGAGATAGTAAAGTTTTGGTCACCCATCCAATGACCGGCCTTAGCGAACATTGATTAGTTTACGCAATCTCAGGCCACTCCTCTGACGATTCATGAGTGTATGTAAATGATGCCTTACAGGGATAAACCATATTTTTATTTATTTACTTTACCACCACAATGTAGCAAACAGGAATCAGCGGGTTAGTATAGTCTTCGTAGATGCATCCGCACTGCTGAGGCACAGACCTTAGCAATGTTGTTATTGTTGCACATGTATTTTTATAGATACCGTGCATTCGGTTAAGCTTGGGTCTGCTTTTTAATTACTATTTTGATGTTTATTTGAACATTATATAAATGTTAGTTAGGTTGCCCGAGTGGTTTAGGCATCTGCCCTGATTGCAGAGGACGCGGGTTCGTTTCCCGCATCAATACCTACTATAATTTTCGAACTTTTTCTAACCACAATATTCTTTGTACTGATTTTTCTAACATATTTTTATTTTATTATTTAGTGTTCAAATTAAAATCAAAATAGTACATACATACATAAATCACGCCTATATACCCGAAAGGGTAGACAGAGGTGAACTAGCACCCACGTTTCGCCAACTATGTAAGTCCCATGTAATCAAAATAGTGATAAAAAAAAAAAAAAAAAAACCCCACCTCACTAGTGAAAACAACAGCTGATCCTACCTGTTGTCGGCGGCGGCGTCGCGGTGCCCGTTGGCCGCTCGATGGTCCACCTCCTTCTTCTCGAAGTGCTCGAGGAACAGCGGCCGGTACTTGGGCCGGTTCGTGTCCATCGGGTCGGTGTCGTGCCCTGTGCACCCAACACACACACGTCACAAATCACGGCCACAACCATCGACATCTACATACGTCGACGCAATGACGCCTGTCCAATCACAATAGGGACGATGACACTAACAAAGAATAACTGATATAAGGATTTATAATAATAATTTAGGATAAGCAGATTCGTTAATAGTAACTTGTTATCACATTATACTTGTGATTTATATATCTTCTTCTTCTTCCTGCCCTGTTCCCAGTCTATCTGGGGTCGGCGCAGTATGTTTCCTCTTCCATTCATATGTCAGACGTCATCAAGCCATCCACTCCCTTTTGATTCATATCATCCATCCCACCGTAAAGGTGCTAGTGATGAATGAATGTATAGAAAAGAGACGGAACGGACCATGTCGAGAGACCCATGAACGGAGAGAGTGATTAGAATGACAACATTCCAATCCATACTGCTCAAGGTTTTGGCTTAGGTTTTACAGCCGGCCGCCTGCCTGACACCAACCCTCTTTGGGTACGCTGTTGTTGGTGGTTTGCACTCCACCATTCGGGTGCCCCAAGGTGCTAGTTGGTCTACACCGGGCAATCTCCCTTAGTCGACTTTTACGACACCCATGGGATGAGTTGGGGCTGGCCTATTCTACGTTATTTGTTCGCTCCCAGGCCAGCATAGAAGGCACTTGTGATTTATATATATTATTTTTATAATAATAATAAAAAAAAAAAAACTTGTGATTTAATATCTTATATAAAAAATAAAGTACAAAACTTAGCAATCCGCCATATTTGCTAATACGCCGCGTGACGTTATTATTCCGTTATCCCCATTTTGACATTTTATTTGACAATCAAATTTACTAGTTTAATATAGAAACTGGCCTTTTTACGGAATAGTGACGTCACACAGACGCCATTGCCTTTTTGGCGTTTTGGCGGAAATTTTAAATTGCATTATTCAAAACATGTTTTTTTTCTATCAAAATCGAAAGTTTTTACAAAAATATAATTTATTTTGGGTATAGTAGACAGTCATCTGGCCTATTGGGCAATTGACGGCCGGTTTGGTCGAATGTTTGGATCGCTGGATGACCAAGAGGCACCGAGACTCCCGAGTAAGAATTCTGGTAGGGGCAAATTTTGTGGTGAACATGGACATTTGTTCCCAAGTCATGGACGTTTATAGGTTTATGTATACTACAGTACAAAATGTTTCTATGTATAATAAAAAATTGTCCGTAATCTAGTATCTTATATGCTACTCGCTTAACATGAAAACTATTATAAATTCCTTCATAAATTGACATAAATGAAATAAATTGAAGGCCCTAAATAAGGGAAGTGCCACCGCATGCGCAGTGCGAAGGAACCAAACGAGGCACGTGAGACTGACGCTTCATGGTGGCGAGGTCGGCGTCGGGCTCGTTGATGACCATGGTGCCGAGGTCGGCGGCCAGCTCCAGGTCCCGCTGCGGCACCAGCGTGCCGTCCGAGCGCTGCTTCATCGTCGCCTCCGAGTACTCCTCGCCGCCGCCCTGCGCGGCAAGCACTCGTTGGTTACACTGGCGCCAAATAAGTCTGCGCCACACATTTACATTCAAATTCAGAGTTACTAGTTTTGATCTAGGACTAGCTAGGTACTCCTACCCATAAATAGTGTTGATTATGAAGACAGAGTGTAAAAAAAAAAAAAAATTGGATACCGTTTTCTTTGACACACACGTTTCCAATGTTCAACGTTATTTCATAATGACACCTTATATGAATAAAACGTATTTTCGTTTTGATTGATACGTACTGCGGCGAAGGGCTTGTTGTTGAGGTGCGCGGCGCGGAAGGCCTGGCTCTCGCGGATCTCCCTCGCCTCCGCGATCATCGCGCTCAGGATGGTCGGGTGCTTGGCGTTGCCTGCCATTCCACATTCACATTGTACATAAAAAATAAAAATGTGGCCACTCTATTGTGACTTGACTGTGTGACATTAAATATCATTAGTATATACATGATTAAATCAAAATGGCAGAGATCATTTTTTTCGCGGTCTTATCGCTCAATGAAACCTGGGTGCGGCAAAAAAACATTCTCCCCGAATGTCTATACCCCGAATACAGAAACGCTACTCTAATTTTGAGCACTGCTTAAAAAGTTAAGTGGACAATATCTGTCAGAATTTGTATTTAAAAACGTCAATTTTGACAACACCTAAATAATAAGCAGGACTCAAACTTTCGAGTATCGTTTCTGTATTTGGGGGTATGGGACATGTCTATGCCCCAGTATTGGGTAATTTGTGAAAACTTTGAAAACCAATTACGGTGGATAAAATATTATATATTATATTATCTCCGGCTTAAATTAAATATTCCAATATTAAAATTTAAATACTTGTACATTTTTCCAAAATTACGAATCACAGACTTTGTTGTGATATCTTATCACTTGCACATTTCCAGCAGTGAAAAATTGTTATAGAGCTAGATAATTAAAAACTTACCAATAAATTCGTGATTTAATAAATACTCTGCAGTCGCTCTCTCCGTGGGGAGCTTTACGAGACACTGACTGACGAAATCTATGAATTCGGGCGACCATTGGTCTGGTTCTCTGTAACATGAACAAAACAAATTGTCACAATAACGTGTTTATTGCGAGTAACATAATTAGCCATGGGATTGCGAGACAAGAAATTAGCGTGTGATATGATGAGCAATGTTCGCAAAGGCAGGCCTGCCACGATCAATGTAGGATAAGTGAAATACAAATAATTGAACCAAAAATCTATTATCTCGAGTTCCTCCGTGCTTGGGAAGACGTGTTAAGCCGTCGGTTCCGGCCGCATGTGCAGTCGTTAACACCCACCAATCTGCATTGGGCTAGTGTGGTGGGTTATGGCCCATTCTCCCTACATACTTCCATCCACAGAAGCGCTGGTGATGATGATGAGCAATATACAGCGTTCCCAGCACACCATCTAGCAGTACAGCGATCAAGTGAACGGTAGATGGGGATATGATAGGATGAGTCCTGCTTAACATTTTAGTATTGTCAAAATTTACGTTTTTCCATACAAATTCCGACCACTTAACTGCCTCACTCGAAAACGCAAATTAACGTTAATGGGTACTTAATGTCAAAAAAATACAATTCAAAACTAGCCGCTATTCTTTGATATTATTATGCTCTCCCGGCTGCCAGCCAGGGCTACTCCCTGGCCTAGTTCCTACCTGACAATTCTGTACCTGCAGGAAGAGGCCCTTTCAAACGCTCGCTGCCCGCTCGCACATATGGTCCTTCGAGCCGGTGCGATGCCTACCTGAACGAGGGCGGAGGCTTGGTGGGGATCATGAAGATGGCCCTCATGGGGTGGATGTCCCCGTAGGGGGGCTTCCCCTCGGCCATCTCGAGCGCGGTGATGCCCAGCGACCAGATGTCGGCTACGCAGTCGTAGCCGATCTCCTGGATCACCTCCGGCGCCATCCAGAACGGGGTGCCGATCACTGTGTTGCGCTTCGCCATCGTGTCCTGGAATGGGAGGTGGTCCCATTATATAGCTGAAGGGTTGATGGCGTCTCGGGCCCGAAGTAAGACTCGAGTTCACCAAAACGTAAAACATGCGATTAAAAGATAACCGCCAGTTTTTGACAGTTCTTCCATGTGATAAAATGTCAAAAACCGATGTTTAAATAAAAATCGCCTGTTAAGTGTTGGTGAACTCCAGCCTAAGTTGCATGTACTAACGCCGCTTAGGTTCTAACAGGTGGCGGCAGAGCAGATTACAATAGGCATGATGACTAATTTTGAAAAAGTACACCGCATTGTTTTTACGTATATCTTCTTCTTCTTCTTGCCCTGTTTCTAGGCTATCTGGGGTTGTCTATCGGATAATGCCAATTAACCAAAACATGTTTTGGTTAATTGGCATTATCCAAAACATGTTCATGTTCAAATAAAATTTCCGCCAGTACTTATAGTGATTTCGATTTGCAGATAAAATGTCAGAAAAATTGGCAGTACGCAAAATTTTCATTCACAAGTATAATCTGAAAACAAGTGATTTTTAACGAATCTCCTTATTCTAAATAATTGTTTCAGTGATTCTTTGTTAGTGTCATCGTCCCTACATTGTATTCCGTTCTGCCGCCACCACAACTAATATGACATCACCCGCACTCATTAGGACAAATCAGTGATGAGGAATGGGTAGCAGCGTTCCTCTTGTACCACCTAGCAATGTACTGCGACTTTCGTGCCCGATAAATGGACATTGCCTCCACCTATTACATGGGACCTAACATTGGCGAAGCGTGGGTGCTAGGTCACCTCCGCCTACCCCTTCGGGATCTATGTATGCGCACTGACCGTGAGCTGCCCCGCGACGCCGAAGTCGGCGAGCTTGGCGTGCCCCTCCGTGTTAAGCAGGATGTTGCCCGCCTTGATGTCCCGGTGGATCTTGCGGCGCCGGTGCAGGTACTCCAGCCCCTTGGCACGTACAGACACATGACACATTATTATACAGTGCGGATGAAAATAAACATACGGGTACGAATCGTGTAACCTCCTGCGTTTTTTCGTCGGTTAAAAAAGTGGCTGGAGGTAAATTACCCTAAATCTTTAAAATAGCTCAATTTATTGAAAGGAAACATTCCTTTATTTTTAAAAAGAAACAACTGCATTAACAGATTTTCTCGAAAATTAAGCTTACCCGAACCGAGAATCGAACAAACTAAAAAAATCAAAATATTAACCTAGCCATTTCATTTTACTAATCGATGCAGTCGATGTTAACGA
Organism: Cataclysta lemnata; assembly: GCA_963931975.1. NCBI lineage: Eukaryota > Metazoa > Arthropoda > Insecta > Lepidoptera > Crambidae > Cataclysta > Cataclysta lemnata. The sequence goes on along the minus strand of OZ008340.1, from coordinate 530,956 downwards.
TTATTTATAATTTCTTTAAATTTTGAAAATGCAATTTTGAAATTCGAGCGAACATCTCGGTAATGAAATGAAATAGAATAGGGACTAACTTTTTGTCTGTTTATTCCCTTATGAGGCCGCTAGAACTTTCCAACAGGGGGTCGCGTATTTAAAAAGATTGAAAAACACTGATATAAAAAACCATAGTAGGTAAAATCTCAGAAAACAATGTATCTAACATGCAACACAAAAACAGCGTTTGTATATCTTACAATGAACTTACAATTAATGCGATTATGACTTAAAATGGCGGTATAATTTATTTTTAAAAATGTATAGTGTCATTAAAAACAGTACAGATCCGAACCTTGAGCGTGTCACACAGTATCGTCGCGATCTCGTCCTCCGACAGGGTCTTCTTGCGAAGTCTCATTATGTCCGATACTGAGCCTGCACCACAGTACTCCATCACGATCTGAAAACAAAAACGACTTCTCCTTTATTCGCGAAAGCAAGAAAATTCAATTTGTACTTTTTGTTGCCCATAAAAAGCATTCACATCGACTCCGCTTATAAATTAACAACCCTGTTGGCGTTAGAATTTATTGAGTATCAAATGGTTATAACCCTTTAAAATAAAACCTTGGAACCTAAAGGACAATTCAAAATAGAGAGGTGGTTGCAAGTAGGGAGAATGGGTCATCCTAACGGGCAGGCAGAACATTACTGTTTGCTCGTTATAATACGTAAAAACGTGCTCGGGGAAGCATGGGTAAAATTGTCACATTTTTTTCACACAAACCCATTTTTGGTTGCCTATTTAAACTCAGCATTCCAAACATTGCTTTACATCCTTTTAAAGCCTACGTTTGCTCAAATACGTACCAAACGGTCTTACTGAGATTAAGGACCTATTTGGACCAATATAAGCTATAACATATAATCTGCTATGAAACAAGGATATGCCTCTCGGAATCATTGAATAAGTTGAATCGACAGAACCCGTCTCTAAGCCTCGGTGAAAGTCGCCGAGCTTGAATTTCAACTACACCGTATCGGATTACTTTGTCCAAGAAATAGGGCAGAAGAAAAAGCAATAATGCTTTGACACCTGACAATGATACTTACATTAATATTATTATTTTAATATAGTTTTCCAAACTCAACATTGGCGGAATTGTCAGATTTGACAGAGGCCATTCACACAAAAATAGAACTATACGGGGTTCAATCTATCTACCAATTCGCACTGGGTCAGCGTGGTGGGACCGGACACCGCCGTGTAGGCCAGAGAGAGAGAGAAGAGAGAAAAAGGCCTATGCCCAACAGTGGGCGTCTCTCGACTGACTAATAACAAAACTCACCCACAGGTCTGTGTTTTTGAAGTAGCTACCATAGTACTTGACGACGTAGGGGCTGTCGCACTGCTGCATGATGGAGATCTCCTTGATGATCTCCTGCAGGTCCGTGTCCACGGGCACCTGCTTGATCGCGAGCACCTGCCCGCTCTCTTTGTGCAACGCCTGGAAAAAAACAACGTAGGTACGTCAGGCTACGTACAAGCAATGTCGCTATATAAGGCCGGTCATTGGATGAGTGACCAAAAATTTATTATCTCGAGTTCCTCAGTGCTTTGGGTGGCACGTTAAGCCGTTGGTCCCGGCTGCATCGTCAATATCCACCAACCCGCACTGGGCCTGCGTGGTGGGTTATGGCCCAATCTCCCTATGTTCTTCCATCCATAGGGAAGGCCCGGTGCCCCAGCAGTGGGGACATTAAAAAAGGGCTGAATTTGATGATGACGTCAGGCAATTCAATTTCAATTCAAAGTAAGGCATGTCAATTTTCTTCAAACAAATCAATGACTGTTGTGAACTGTATTTTCTTGATAGTGTTGGTGAATTAAAGTTACGATGCAATGGTTGGTAGTTACTGTATTTCTTAAGTTCCGATATGATCATGTTTTAAGTACATTTTCTGAGTCTTTCGTTATACATAAACAAGGTGTCGCAACTATTGACACACAAGTTGATTGAATTGTATTATGTCGACATTTTTACAAATAAAGCTACAATTTGATGACATATATGCATATGCCGCGCACAACACACCGCGATAGATACGCCCATGTCCGGTAACTGATAACATTACACAGCATGGAGTCCACAAGTATCGTTCGTTTTTGACTTGAAGAAATATAAAACGCTTCTTCACGATTTGCATGGCTGCTGCGCAAGGATGACACGCAAAATCGTGAAGCGTTCCACATTCTAACCACAAATTTCTTTGTAACATAACTTTTTTACCGGCCGTAGAACTAAAACCTTGAGCTGTATATGGATTGGAATATTGCCATCTCAATAACTCTCACCATTCATCGGTCTCACGACATGGTCCCGTCTCTTTTCTATACATTCATTCATATCAACAAGGGCAAGAAGAAGAAGAAACATTACCTACATTACAGAATGAGAGCGGTATCGTACCAGTGTCATTAGTAGCTTAAACTATTGTCATTTAAAACAACTCTTTCAAATACTTTTTATACATAGATAATTTTATGTGGCGTACCTTGTATACACTGCCATAGGAACCCTCGCCAAGTTTGCAGATGATGTCAAAAACCTCTTCTGGCTGCCTGGTCAAACTCTCTTCAGAGAGTTTTTTTAGCTCGCTGAAACAATGCAGAATATAGAATTTAATGTTGTGCGTATGACATTATTTCTAGTGTGTAATTTATGCAGCCACGAATCTGATTAATTAATATTATGGATACAGTTTTGCCGTGTAGTGACGGTAGAGTAGAATACAATTGTCACCACCCCCATCTCTCCTGCGGGTGTAGTAAAAGGCGACTAAGGGTAAAGACAGCGATGAGTAATGGGCAGCACTCAGCAGCTTTCCTCTTATATCACCTAGCAATATACTGCGACAATTTCGTAGGAGGAGCCTAATTGATTTTTCCATTTCTAGCACCTACTGTGTATATGTAGCTTGACTAGCTTGATACTATGAGTTGTAAGATACATTCAGCATACATCAGTGTGACATCGAAGTGAGCGTTTCACGGCCGTGTTTACGCCGAGCGAACGCACTAGGAATCGAAACGGCCGTTGATCTCCGGGAAGACGTCATCGGCATTTCCATCATGAATGTATCAGATAAAGATGCCTATGTAATTTTTACCCGACAGTCGAATGAGATATGATTCTTTCGCTGAATTTCAAGCATTCATTGCAACCATTTTAACAGTGTTCCTTTTACAGAAGAAGTGGCGCATATCCAAATCCACTTTAATTTACCCTTTTGTTTGACAATTGTTAATAATTTTGAATTAAGTAAATTTTGTAACATCATTTGCACGTTGAATACTTCAACAGGATATGTTGGTAAATTACTGTTCTGTAACAACTGAAGTGTACCATATTCTTGCAAATAAATACATTATTATTATTATTATTTTTAAATCCCAAAAACCTTGCAACTATGTATAGAATATTGTATTGTAACTATTTTCTTATGAGTTACAGAAAGAAAAACAAGTCTGAGTCGATATATTATGTTCTACTTATTCTGTTAGGTTGAGTTTGCTTTATTTGTTTTTCAAATTAGTAAATGTCATAAAAAATAAATGGGGGAAAAACAATGAATATCTGTCTAAACTATGATGAAAATATGAGAGTTGCCTTATTATAGGGGTGTGGAATATCGATCTTTTTATAATTCAGTGCAACATTATCGCTGTCACCAACGTAGCCAGACGGCTCGCTCCCACGAGCTATCCGCTTGCGCAAGTAACAAAAAACAACAATAAATGCAAGTTAAACGTGTCAACGGCCTGTTATCACCACCCTTGTCCACACCACATATGTAAATAAGAAAGTATAGCATGACCTCTGCTATCTACAGTTCGTTAGTATCCGAATTTAATGAGGCAGAAATAATGAACGTTATAAACTAAATGTATTAATATACCTAAAGCCGGCCGCTGCCTGACACCAAGCTAACATACTATGTCGACACATCTGGTGTCGACATAGTATGTTGCCTCTACTGGGAACAGGGCAGGAAGAAGTTGATTATATTGTTTCGATCTACATTTATTTTTGTTCTAAACATGACATTCGAAGTTCGCAACTTAATTATCCATAAATAAACCTCCGTTGGTTATATTTTATTAAGTCGTATTGTTCCGTGTTATATTTTGTACGTGCGTGGGATAAACGGATTGTGCGATGCTGCATGAGTCACGTGGGAAAGTGTTTTACCTTGCTAAATAAAAAGACTTGTGTTGTGTGCCCAACCACACGGGTTCAATATTGTGTCCTCTTTTGAGTTTTGTGTAATCGAACAAACAATGAAATAACATGATTGTGTTATCCCATTCGACATGGATATTCTCCTTCCGTTATTTCCATATTTTTTTTACAATATTATTATCATAGTGGAATAGATAGTCAGTAATGCAACAGACTTCGCTATCTCTACTGTCAAGTATAATATACATTATGATATAGTAGTATCCATGCCATTGTAATAATCTAAATTTGGATTGCGGGTAAAGAACAACAACTGTGGACAATAATCCCGAATATGATTCCCTAAAATGCATATCTAACTAACCAGTGTTATCTCATCATGTGAGATAAGACCACATGTGGACCAACAGTATTAATGAATTGTAGATATCGATAGACACATTTATGACTTAGGGAACTTTGAAAGTAGCGCCAATGACAGAGAGACTGCGAGTAATATAGTAATATACAATAAGTAATACATTAATATAGACTTGGATAGTTTAGTCATGTTATGCGATGCGAAGAGATGAAAGCTATGTTGACAGAAGAATGTTAGGTATGAACGTGGAGGCCCATAGATGGAAAGGAAGACCAAAGAAAACACGGATGGATTGTGTAAACGAGGGTATGATAGCGAGAAGGGTGGTTGAGAAATTGGTGAAGGATAGAGAGTAGTGGAAGATGAAAACATGTTGTGCCGACCTAACCATGTATACGAGTTGCTCCTAAAATGTTTATAATACAATATAAAACATTTACGTCTCTTGTTCCATTGTCAGATAACAACAACAGGCAAACGAGGAACGAATGAACGCGATATGACTAAACTGTGATTGCTTTGAGGAAAATTATTTCAACACGTTGCGTACAACCTATTGGAATCTCTAACTACGAATACGGACAAGTTTAAAATTATTAAGAAATCTATTTGTGTTAGTATCGAGTAATAGGCGACTGATTTGCTTAAATCTGCACAATAATTCTATAGCTCTATGACAAAAATATAAAACAAACATTTAAACAAAACAAAAACTAAGCCTTTAAAGATATTCGTTATAAAATACCGTGCCGGACGGCAGAGCAGAATACAATTATTGTCACCCACCACCCCCAATGTCTCCCGTGGGTGTCGAAGGCAACTGAGTGTTAAGCACTTAAGCAGCGTTCCTCTTACACCACCTAGCAATATACTGCGATTTAAATGCTCGATAGATGGCAACAGGCCGCCACCTATTACATGGGACCAAACTAAATTGGCGAAACGTGGGTATTTATTCACTCCTGACTAGCCCTTCGGAGATAAATAGGCATGTTTTATGAATGTATATATAAAAATAAGGGAGTGGACCCAGTACACACCCTAGAGGACGCTCGTTGGCCGTCATCCTTTCAGCGCGCCGTTTCTTGCATGTATTGCAATTTAAAGTGGGAGCTCCTCCCTCCCAAACGCCACTCTTCCAGAATATCAGACGCCCCTCACTATCCATAGGGACCACGCATTATCACAACAAACACTGCATATATGCGAACGTAGGTACGTATAGTATATGCCTGTATTCAACACGTGGGCTGTCACGACAATCATTCAGAAAAAATCAAAACACAAGCAATCGTTTGGTAACCCAATAGTTGTGAACCTTTCTTTTAGTAGTATTTAACAGATGACGAAAAAAATCAATCGTTTAGTCCGGACTGTTACTTTCAACAGTATCACAATATCACAAAATGATATATTTACGTAACCAGCCTCCGAACTAAAGTCATCCGAATATGACTAACAAAACTTTCAGTCCCGAAATAGCCGGACGCATCCTTTGCGGTTTATTATAACCGGTCCAGACTGTGTCGCGTGCGCACCACGCGGCATCTCTCACAGCACTGGCTGTGATGTTTTTCTCCTTCAAAGATTCCAAGTTCAGCTGAAATTCTGGGGCATAGGCGAAGCTGTATTTGTCACAGCGAATGAATGGGTCCACCGTTAACAACCAATTAAATTGATGCCAACAGAACTAACATTCGGTACAGAAAGAACTATGGCAATGCACAGGTTTTCCTTGACGTGTTTTAATTCTTCAAATAGCAATTCCTTATAAGGGTTCCGTACCGAAAGGGTAAAATGGGACCCTATTACTAAGACTCCGCTGTCCATTTGTCCGTCCGTCTGTCTCATGAACAATGGTCTATCCATTGAAATCTTCACAGATCATGTACTCTTGTGTCTGTTGCCGCTATAATAACAAATAGTAATACCCAAAATAAAATAAATATTTAAGGGGGCTCCTATGCAAGTGCAACAAACGAGATTTATTTGTTTGTTTCTAGAATGGTACGGAAACCTGCGCGCGCGCATATCCGTCTCTCACTTGTTATTGTGGACCGCTGCATAGATTCCGCTGTGGTGACGAGACGAGCTATACATATTAACTGCGAAGCCCATAAATCACATCGCAACATTAAGTTTTTTAGCGTTGTGACGCTTTCATGTTCGGAGGAGGCGAAGCTCGGTGGGCTGCCCTAGATAAATAAAGCCCGGTGTTGGTCCGTTGCTCTATAAATAAACAATACGCCGATCCTGCACGACTATCCTATCCTATATCGAAACTGACACATTTTATTCGACTACTTTAAATAATTCGTCAGTGTGCTGAGAACTCGCAGACATTTTGAATTACAAAATAGGGACTTTGTATATCACAATGATATCTTCTATTAATCTTTCATAATTATATTACATGTATTTTTTTAAAAGTTGTCAGGTCAAGAGTACCCGAAACCGACGGGCATGCATAAAGACATTAATGAGATTGGATAATTCGAAAGAAGTAGGTATGTAAGGATCGTAGCAAATGGAAAGAAGTGATCTCTACCTACCTATCTCTATGGGAGAAATGCGTGACATAATTATGTATGAAAGCTTTATCAAAATTAACCGATACACAGTAGTCTAACAACTGTACCACGAGGACTTGTATTTAGCCTACAGCTATTTGCGTTGACCACCGGTACAATGAACTGAAGACACACTGTCTGCCGTCATCCCCCGCGATACGCAGCCATACTTGCTGAAACAACGTTCCACAAATAATCCCCATGCCGCATTCCGAACATTTAAAATACGCAACCAAGGGGAGTGTGGAATGTCGGAGAATAAAACAATCATAACATAATACGCAGCATTGCAAACGAGATACCACGCTGTGAATGACAGACAATTAATTTGTTCAAACGAATATCATGTGAAGAAGTAATGTTAAAAGAAAAGAACAACTTATATTTGCAAAAAACACTACTTTAATGTTTTTGAAACAAGTACCTATAAGTTCTTTTTGATAAGAATCTACGCCGTATTATACTGGTATGGCCTAATTACTGGGGTCACTATGAACTTAATATCTTATATTGTTTTACGGCGGGTCCCAATATTCTATCATAAGCTTTAGTAAGCTTACTTTTAACTGTAGATAGAATATTGGGCATTTAATGACACCCATGAATAATAGCCGTATGGCTTCGGGGATATAAGCGTGATTTATGTATGCATTTAATTCACAGAATAAGGTGAAAGACAACTGGATGTGCACAACTGCAACCGACATAAAACAACATGAGGCATTTTCAATTTCTGGGTACCTACTGAAATGTGTAGTAGAAGATATGGTGAATGTAAAATAGGCGAGCACGCCTGTCGGTAGGTCAGTCAAGATCGACGACCCAGAAACCGACTCCTCGTGATCTAGCTCCTCGGCCGGCGGCCCCCACGCGGACTTTTTGTATTTATTACTACATACATAAATCACGCCTATATCCCCGAAGGGGTAGACTGAGGTGAACTAGCACCCACGCTTCACCAATTATGCTAGGTCCCATGTAATAGGTGGCGAGCCCATTGCCATTTATCGGGCACAAAAGTCGCAGTACATTGCTAGGTGGTATAAGAGGAACGCTGCCGTCCATTCCTCATAACTGATTTATCCTTAGTCGTCTTCCACAACACCCACGGAAGAGGCATAATTTATTAATTTTGTATTTACTAGCGGACGCCCGCGCCTTCGCTCGCTTTAATAACGGGTATTATATAGCCTTCCTCAAAATATAGACTATCCTATACAAAAATAATTTTTCAATTTGAGTCAGTATAGTTCCTGAGATTCGCTAATCTGTTTACCATACAAACAAACAAACTCTTCAGCTTTATAATATAATATATATTTGCAAATTCTGGTTCGGGCAGATTACCTCTACTCGAAGTAGAGGAAGTACTAACTACTAAATAGATGGATGGATTGTGTGCGGTTTGATATGAAGGTGATATGGAGATGGGGAGATGACGAGTGAGTGACAGGAGAGAGTGGAGAAAGGAAGGAAAGTGCACATACTGCGCCGACAACAAATAGGATGGGATAAGGGCAGGGTGATGATGGTTCAGGCAGAATTAGCTGAAAAAGCTACGGTGCGGATCCCTCAAAAAAACCGAAATAATTATTATTTTTTTGTTTTGTCATTAGAAAATTATTTATGTTATCTCATAAAAGTTATTGGAAAGAAAAAAACGACAGAAAAAAAAATTATAATCACGTCCTAGTCATTACCGTCATTTCCTTCTAGTACTGAATCAGGACACAATTAAAAAATGTTCTGACATCATTTGTTCTTTGTAAGCCGACAAAATATTCCTTAATAATACTATTGATTATTTTATTTATCTTAGGTATAATAATTATGACTTGCCCTCATCTAATTAATTATTATAAATTCATTGGAATCATTCACAGCAAAGTTGTCAACATAAATTCGCTAAGTTCATATCAAAATTAAAACGAAAAAGGTACCTGCACAAAGTATTCCCCTAATTTTGTTGGCGAAAAGTGGGTGTTTATTTCACCTCTGATTTATGTATGTATTAGCACTCGTAGGTAGTAAGTTAATGGACTTTAAAGAACGTACAAGTAATTTAGATAAAATATATTAAATGGGTGCATTCACAATCTAATTATAGAGTTGTTATAATTGTCAACGACAGACAAAAATACATAATCCATTAGTAGGACAATGACATTGATAGTCTAGTCTAGACTGAATATAGTTAATATCCAGAAACATGACGATCTTAATTCCTTACCTACTTAAGCTGGTTTTTTTGTAGATCTAACTAACAAAACAACTGGTATACGAATTATACAACAGAACGAAAGGTATGAAGATACAAAAATGCAACATATTTGGAGAATTTTGGTCAGGTGATAAAGTTAGATGTGTGATGACGGTATAGAGCAGAATACAATTATTATTGTCACCACTCCCTATCTAACCCTCGGGTGCCGTATACGTCGACAATGGGTTAAGACAGTAATGGGCAGTAGTGTACCTCACCACCTAGGAATTTCTGCAATTTACGTGCCCGATGGATGGCAATCAGCTCTTACATGGAACCTAACATAATTGGCGAAACGTGGGTGTTAATTATTCCCCTCTGCCTTCGATATATGAGTGATTTATGTATCTATGTATTTATTTGTTCATACATAATTAATTTTTGGCACCATTTTCCGTGTAGTAGGTACATAGGCACAACGCACTTTGTATGTTGTCACGTAAAGGAAATGGATTTGTTTATGGCCTGCTCGCTTATTGTCGACACATGGCTAGAAGGGCGTCGAATGCGCGCCGTGAGTCACCGAGGAAGCCTGGCCATTAAGGTATTCCAACTGTTCGGGGAGCCACCTTCGCGGCCCATTGTTGGCACGAGAACCGCACCGCTCGCTACGTACAAAACAAACCCAGCCCGGCTAGCACTGAAACACGATATGTTATAGCCATTTATCGCTTTGAACTGTCAGAACTCCATAGATTTTTGACAGTTCTAAGCGATAAATGGCTTTATCATGTCGTGCTTCGGTGGTCACGCTAGCCGGGCAGATGTGGTTACATATTGAATTCGGACATAGCGTGTACCACCAATCAGAACGTACATACATACGTAAATCACGCCTATACCCCTAAGGAGTAGGTAGAGGTGAATTAACACCAACTTTTCACCAATTAATTAACAAAGCAAAAACACCGTGTAAAACAGTGATTGTTTTTTTTTATTTGTTTACCAAATTCATAAATATTAATGCTGTAATATTGTATGTGATATATAAAATTACTAAATTAATATGCATGAATTGTGATTTTATATTTATGTTGGCAATTATTTTAGATTCAATTAACATAGCTCGAAATGCTGTCTCCGTTTATAAAAGACTAGTGGTCGCCGGCGGCTTCGCTCGTGTTAATGTAAATTATTTTAAAGCCTTCCTCGATAAATGGATTATCCATCCAACACAAAAAGAATTTTTCAATTTGACCCAGTAGTTCCTGAGATTAACACGTTCAACCAAACAAACAAACTCTTCAGCTTTATAATATTAGTATAGATAGATTTAATTATACTACATAATATATCTATATCAAAAGACCAGATGTTTTATGTAGAAAAAGTGGGTACTTGACCCCTTGCAAGAATCAATTGCCTGAAAAAGAAACACTTAAAACTCGGCCCTAATACAGAAGGTCCGGTTTTTCAAATATTTCGCGAATGACGTCATCTAGCAAGAACTTCGCCAGATTAACATCAATGAGTCTGCCGGCTCAGTAATTATCAAGAACAAAGCCTTTGTAGTACTTAAGCAAAGAGTTTATAATAAAATAATCAAAACACAAGCATTTGTTTCTGACCCCAAAATGTTCATGTGGTGCCGTGTGGTGACGGCAGAGTAGAATACAATTGTCACCATCCCAAATCTCTCCCGTGGGTGTCGTACAAGGCGACTAAGGATAAATCAGTGATGAGGAATGGGCAGCAGCGTTCCTCTTATACTACCGTCCTGACAATGTACTGCGACTTTTGTGCCCGATAAATGGCAATAGGCTCGCCACCTATTACATGGGACCTGACATATTTGGCGAAACGTGGGTGCTAGTTCACCTCTGCCTACCCCTTCGGGGATATAGGCGTGATTTATGTATGTATGTAAAATGTTCATAAGCAAAGTACAAAAAAATAAGAGACAAAAATAATAACTGCAGATCAACCATAGACAAAAATGTTTTTTATTTAGGCTACAACAATACTCTAACTAACATTGGTAACTTTTGATATTATTGTATCAGTAATTCATTCTTTTGAATAACCCACTGATAATAATATAATTTTTAAGTTTTAGAGGCAGGCCCTCACTTGGCTATCGACGGCGCGGCGCCATATAGAAAAAGTTGGAGGCTGAAAATCAAACAGCACAATTCCGCCAATGAAACCAGAAATTTTTAATTATTGCGTAAACAGGTTCCTCATATTACAATGACCCCAATGGTGGAATTTACATACATACATAAATCACGCCTATATCCCCGAAAGGGTAGGCAGAGGCGAACTTGTTTCGCGAATTATCTTAGATCCCATGTAATAGGTGGCGAGCCTATTGCCATTTATCAGGCACAAATTGGTGGAATTTAATTTAGCATTAAAACATGTGTGTTTCTCTGGAACATTGCAAGCTCTGCTAAAGTTCATTCCGTGAAGAAAGTTTATAGCTTTTTAACAGATTAGAGAGTTCTTTCTCATGTTATTAACCTTCTTAGCAAATCAAAAAATCTGAGATTTGATCAGGAATAGCCACATTGGATTTATGTCAGATATTAATCTTTCAGAGAAAAACTATAAAACATACATTCATAATAGAGCAATAATCTCTAATCGGAAGAGACATTATAAGACATTAACAAATAAATTAGGTATACCAAAATGACACACTGCCAATTTATGTTAAGATTTATTACATTAACAAATCTCTTCTCGATATTGAATATGGATTACACTTTTTCACCACATTATTTATTAATAACTTATTGTTATGCAATAAATAATGTTCAATTATTACAAATATCAAATGAAATTTAAAAGTAGCTATTTGTGGCACATGTTTGATATGTACAATATCATCTTAAAACTTACATGATATCAACTAACCAAGTGATAAAATTATATAAAACATGCCTGCTCGGACTCACCCCAAGGGTAGTTGTAAAAGTCTTACTATGGGAGATTAGCCATCATAGACCAATAAGCATCTTATGGTAAGCCAAATAGTGGAGGACAAACCACTAACAACAGCATACCCAAATAAAGTTGGTGTCCTTGAGAATTTTGTCATTACAGTGATTCTCTGCCTATTCATCAATCACACAACATCTTTCCATCACTATTTTAGAAATTCTAGCACCTTTTCAGTGTGAACCCAGATAAATTGGGAACAGGGCAGGAAGAAGAAGGTATATTTGTCACAACAACAAATTCTATGAGGGTGACTTTTTTTTTCTTTTACTGATATTAAAAAGGAATAGTGGGTAAAAATACAAATCATATCTTTGAATTGGTTACTTAAATACATTCTTTGCCTATTAGTGACAATTTGAAAATAATATTTTTTATTTGAATATTAAGAGGAAAATTACTCACATGGTAGAAAAGGTGAGCTAACTTTCATAAAACTATGTCATTCTGTCAGTGAGTATGGTGGTCAACTTGTTGATGTGTGTTTTCTAGTTTTCAAAATTATATGCCTTTAAATTCATTTACTACACACCTAAAGAGGAATGAATTCATTATGCCCTTACAGGAAACAAGGAGAGAACCATAATTTTGTCTACTTTCTTTATAAGCAGTTAAATGTAACACCACATTTCAGTTAAAACTAACTAATAAATAAGATTTATTATTTCACCTTTTTTTTTTCAATTAAATGCCATTTAGTAAACAGGAAGACAATTAGACACCAATTTAAATATACAAGGCAAACCACTTTAAAATAAGTAAAACGGGCTTAGCCTATCTATTCTATTACTACCTCTATAGTACCTAATTACTTTTAATAAATAATTTAAAAAATGCAACACTACTTGTGTTTAAATTGAATCCCTTCTACATCCAATTAGATAAATTAACTTTTTAGAGTCAATTTAATTTAAGGAGCATGTATCTGTGTAACCATTTTCAAAGAAGTAATCAAAAATGAGAAAATTCAAATAGGGTAAACATACAGTCCGTCAAGGAAATTGAGCATCAAAAAAGACAAAACATCTAATTCTAATTATAAATGTCTATGACAGCAAAATTGACAGTAGAAGCATTTAGTTTTGTTTAATTATTTTTCGCAGCGACGCTCTTTTATTCAAGTATTTTTTATGTAATATTTTACTATTACCGGGAGATTGTATTACACGAAGCACAAAAGAATGATATAAATTGCAAGTACGATTGAATTACTGTCAGTTCAGCTTCAGAACTTCCACTACTTATTTTATCGCCTCAATTCAGGTAATATAATTTTATTTTGACTTTGTAATAAAAAAATAATAAATTCAACTTACCTCTTAGATGACGTTTCCGTCATTTTCGATGATAAACTTCGAGATTATTTAGAAAAAGTTAATACACATAAAATCATACATTATCTGGGTATTTGAAAATTAATTACTTTGTTCTAATACATAATAATAAAGCACTTGCAAAATTATGAACACAAATCTGCAAAATATAATAAAATTGCAGCACACCACTGCACATGCATCACTTGCCGTTGTTCACGCTCACAGATTAAAAATGAATAAATTCATCATCGTATGACATTCATTTGACGTTAGATTTTTTAAATAGTTTTTGGCTTAGGTTAGCTAAGATCTTTGAGCCATATTATCATTCGAAAATGTCCATTCTTCATTAAAGGACATTTTATTACATCTAGAGAGTATTTGGCGCGAATAGGCGATTGACAGGTGGTAAAAACCAATACAAAAATAATTTTTGAATCACCTATTAAATAAAGCATAACAAAACCCTGACTGCGGGCCTAGCACGGGGATGTGGACAAGTCTCTCTCCACCACTTGACAGTGTTTTGTCTCAGGATTTAGTGGGAGTTGAAGCGAAAACACCCCAAAAGGTCTATATAATGTTGACTTTTATGTATTCCTACAGATAGTAATTACTATGCAAGGTAAACTACGATGCCACAAAATTGAAAAATACTTTAAAAGGTTTCCATGAAATCTATGGTTGTAGGTTTTTATCATGTATAATCTCTATTGCTAAGGCATTGGGGCATAGCCACACTACGTCCTTGGCCGCGTTCTGACGTAGTAGATCTCTTTATAACTTTCTGAGATTGCAAATAATATCCCGACTGCGCACCGCTGCTAATAATATAATAATAAATTATATTATTTTTATAAGAATTTTATAAGAAATCTTTGGTTCTAAAACCCGGAATTCTTGTGCCAATAAAATTAAAACGACACCGTTGCTATGGTAACCATTGTGGTGACAACAAACGCATGGCCAATGGCTGTGTTTCAAAATTCTTGTTGAACCCAAAAGTGACGTTCTGTCATGTTGCAATGCAACCGCGAAAGATTTTTCATATTGATTAAACTTTTGTAGTAATTCTGTTGGTAAATGTAAGGGGCCACACAGCAGATAGAGCTGTATAGAAAAAAATGTTCAAGAATACTTTTCAGTCCGGTTTCCTGTCAATTCTTTACAGCATAGGCAGTAAACCTTTACAAATTTGGGACAAAAAGGTGCGAAATGGGCACATAAAAAGGATTACAGACAATGATATACAAAGCTTAGTGCTGGAAATCGTCGGGACCAATGTTAGTACTACGTACATTACCTGTCCAGCAGACCCAAAGAAGACCCTGGGTATAAAGTTACCGTTTTTGGTTATGTTTATAAAGAATCTAAAGAAGTATTTCACTTTTGAAGTCCAGGTTAGTACACATTATTTCTTTAGTGGATTGGTTGCTTTATTTCCAATTTAGGTTGAAATTGTATATATAAGTATTGTAAATAAACATAACCTCAAATCACTTTTACAGGTACTTGATGATAAAAATGTTCGAAGAAGATTTAGAGCAAGTAATTATCAGTCAACAACTCGAGTGAAACCATTTATCTGCACTATGCCAATGCGTTTAGATGAAGGCTGGAATCAAATTCAATTCAACTTGGCAGACTTCACACGTCGGGCTTATGGCACTAATTATGTTGAGACTTTGAGGGTACAAATACATGCAAACTGTAGAATTAGGAGGGTTTATTTTTCAGACCGATTGTATTCAGAGGATGAGTTACCCGCAGAATTTAAACTCTTCTTGCCTATTCAAAATAAAACAAAGACAGCTGTTGCTACATAACCATCCAAATAAATAATAAAAGACATGTTTATTTCATAACATATATTAAATGTATCTGATAAGTTTATTTTTGTGTTTTATCATTTTATAATATATTGTACATTTTATACACCACTTACCATTATGAGTTTTGGTATTCCAGTTGTAATTTTTTGTACTTATAAATAAATTGAGCACATTAATTAGCTGATTTGTTACTTATTTTAAATGGTTGTGCTCGAACTGGTAAATAATGTCAATATTATGGATATTGATATTCAGAGTTCAGTAGCAAGGCAATCAAACTCCACTTAATAATTAAATATCGGGTTTTTATAGGATCTTAATTTAGCCACAACATAACAAGAGTGGATGAAAATTTCCCTACAGAGATTGAATAAATGTATTTATTTGCAATCTGAATGAAGTCATTGGTTGAACTTTTCTTTGGTAATCTCTGTTTATTATTGAGGAGCCAAAAATTACATACAATGTGCCAGTCCCACTTCAACCTGGGAGTGTTGTGATGTGAAAGTCGACTAAGACAGATTGTCTAGGGTAGACCAATAAGTACTTTGGGGCACCCAAATGGTGGAGGCCCGAAAGCAGCAGTATGTATACCCAAACAAGGTTGGTGCCAGACAGGCGAGTGGCTGTAAAACTAAAGCTCTCGTTATCGTCCTTTCTGTAGGCCTATTCGCTAACATTTTTTGGCAGTTGAAAGTGATGATCACCGAACTATTTACTTATCCATTACCGTTTTCACAGGGCAAGTGTCACAATAGCGTTATAGTAAAGTAGTAATGGATCAGTAAATAGTTCAGTTATTATCACTCTCAAGTGCCAAAAAAGTTAGCGAATAGGCCTACTGATGTGATGGATGATATTAACCCGAACTCCGATAAACGGGACTGATAATAGGGCAGAAAGATGAGGAGAGTCGAGTCGGGTGAATTACTTCCAAACTTCCAAAATATTTTAATAACCATAGCTGCTTTAAAAGAATTGCTGCTGATAAGAGATTCTTTGCCATTTCTTAAAAAAAAGAAAGGATAATGAAGATAGAATTTCCACAGATTATAACAAAATTTCACATTCTGTTTTGTTGACTGACAGCAGTCAGCACAGCACAGATAAAAATATAAAATGCAAATTAGGTAAAAATGGCTACAGTCGGTGTCCGTATTATATTTATTAATTCCCTATTAATTCTACTGCATATCGCAGAAAATGTGCGTGCTGATGATATTTTAGGTTGTGGTGGCTTTGTTAAAAGTCACGTTGCATTGGACTTCTCAAAAATTGAGATAGGCCTGTAAGTTAACCTAAATGTTTTTTCTAATTGGATTTTTAATAGTTGTCTCCTAAAATAATTATGTATCTTTGTGACGACAAAGGCTTCAGATATTGTTTTATTTTTTCCTGAACTAGAGCGTCAATACTGATGTTATTTTTCTAACATTTCAGTTACAATGGGGAAGGGAGCTTGAAAGAGAAAACAGAATGCGCTCCAACTAACGGTTACTATTTCCTACCTCTTTATGAGAAAGGAAAATATGTTCTGAAAGTCCACCCTCCCCCTGGATGGAGTTTCGAACCCTCAGAAGTGAGCTTGACAGTTGATGGTACAACAGATCAATGCTCGTCTGGACAAGATATAAACTTTTCATTTAATGGCTTTGGAATCACTGGAAGAGTGATTACAGCAGGCGAGACGAAGGGCCCTAGTGGAGTCGCTGTTCAGTTAGTTAATGATAATGGAGACGTAAGAAATACAATTACAACGATGGGTGGGGATTTCCATTTTACTCCTGTGATTCCTGGCAAATACACTGTGAAAGCATCACATCCCCGGTAAGGAAAAAAATAAATAAATAGGTATTTAAACTATCAAGTAACAATAATAGTCTACTATAATCTTGTACATATAGTTATAGTAGAAGCTCGTTAGTGCAGTAGTTTAACACGCACGGCCTCCAAGCAACCAACATTTTATTATATCGAGTTCTGCTGTGTTGTGGAAGGCACATTAAGCAGATGGTCCTGGCTGCATATTATTATTATGTAGTTGTTAATACTCACTATTGGGCATGCTAGGTGCGTCATGGCCCTAATCTCCCTATATTTTGCCATCCATAGGAAAGGCACTTAGTAGTAAGGACATTAAAGGGCTGGTGATGTTAATAGAAAATATAAAGTGTTAATAAACAAATTTTTCCATAAAATTGTAATATATTTTAACACTTACTACTTCAGATGGAAACTAGAACCTTCTCAAGCTGTAGTACAAGTAAAGGAAGGCAACACAGCTCTCCCCGTAGGAGTGCTTGTGGTCAAGGGTTATGATGTCCGTGGCTCAGTCACCTCACATGGCTCACCTCTAGGTGGTGTGCATGTACTGCTGTATTCAAAACAGGTAACATTGACTGTTAATTATGTTCAATACACTTTACAATCATACAGTGTGGCCGATTATAGAATCTGTTTTTGAAAGATCCTGTCAGTTCTTTATGTCGACAAAATTGAGTTTATTATTGATTGTCATCTTCCGAATAATGATGTGTACCTCATTCAGTGGACCTAACTGACAGCAGCTGTCAAAAATGAATTGTCTCAGTGGCTTTATTATTTTATTCTCTCTAGCTAGTAATTTATTCAATACATAGTAACACCAATGCAATAAGTATTTCCATACATCTCTTAAAAATTTGTTATTTTTTTCCAAATAAGAGCCCAACGTTCTTGAAAATTGTATTAATTTCCGAAAAGCATGAATGCAATATGGAATTTTTTTTATTACAATGAATAATTTGTATTTTACAGAAAACTCAACAATTACGAGTTGAAGGGTGCAAAACTGCTCTCCTGCAAGGTGTACCCGATGCTCCTATCTGTTATTCTGTTACTGACAGCAACGGGGAGTTCACTTTTGGTCTTGTTCCTGCTGGCCACTATAAATTATTGGCCTTGTCCTCTTCACCAGGACAGGCCACTGTCAGCTACAATCTGAAGCAAGATAGTGTGCCTTTTAGTGTGCAGCATGATAGCCTTTATATCAAAAATGCATTTG
>OZ008340.1:387764-512190 GCA_963931975.1 Cataclysta lemnata | reverse complement strand
ACGGCATGAATCTTACCGAATGAAGTAGTTGCTTATACATTGATTATAGTACCGTTTTTTTTGCAGTATATATACTCAATATACGAGCTACTAATTGTTCGGTAAGATACATCCTGCAAAAAAATATGCCGTACAGGGCCGTGTTAACGCCGCCGCCATACGCTGATTCGCGCGCGCGACATCCTTCTCTCAAAAGTTACTGCAATTTTCGGTATGTAAAATGCTACTTTGACTCTTCCTATCGACACTTACACAAGTATATTCGCAGTCTCCGCTAGATCATGGGTATCAATAATCAAGACGGACTAATTAAATTAGGTGAGACAATGTTTTCCATGTACTTTATTATAGTATGTGATTAACAAAATTGTATTTGGATGCTCACTGGTAAATCAATCAATAATGTATGTAATGTGGTTTGTGTGGTGTGTATAATGTATTTGTGTGTATTATTTATTCGACCAACGTTTTCACATGCCACTGCTTTAGTAGTGTATACAATCAACCGGCTGACACATTTTTACATCTTGTGTCATATTATGTTTACGAATGTACACAATTTCCAGTTAAAAACCCATGTCTTTAGTTTTCCTACGTCCTGTAGCGATTTACGGCATAGTTTTAATTATTAAATCAAATTCAAATCATAAGTATTAATTTATTTATAACAATTATTGCCTAAAGTTTAAAATTCTAAATTATGTTTAAAGACAGTATTTGAAAATTTTATTTATATTTAACTATCAACATTATCTATACTATAAATTTACTATCTTTTGTTATGAGATAAATAGTATATTGTGGTGGCTTTTTATAAGGTTATGTGAGCAGAATGTGATACCTTGTTACCAAATACCATTATATTTCCGTAAAGGCGAATTTATCGAATAAACCATTACATACTAGCATGACTATTGTGATGTAATGACACCATTCTACTGACATATAATTGTTACTATATTGACGACATATATTTGCCAACTTATATAGTTGTATATACATAATACTGTGCCTTTTTCTATACTGCAGTTTATATATATAAACGTGTGATGTAATACCGTTGTCGTCGCGTTATAGGTATTTATTAGTTTGGTACAGAAGGAACGTTCTGATGAGAAGTTAAATTCAATCATAACCTATATGTAAGATCATATGTATAAGGTATAACTACATGTACAAAATACATTAAAATACTTTTTCGGGCAAAATGAGAACAAAACATTTAGCATATTCTGTTCCAGTACTACGAGTATATTTATTTATCAGAAATGTTTGCGAGTCATTAATATTTCTTTTTTCCTATAGTGTGGGTGAATGTCGACATTCCAGGGGAATTAATTGTAAGTGTATTGAGTCGAATGATTTATTTAATAATATGTAATATAAAATCGTTCCTTTAGTTACTTTATATGATATTTAGTTTGTAAAGAGTGTAATATTCATTATCATAAAACACTGTTGTTTGTTTTAATTTATGTTAAATGCATTTATAGTGGTGGTGAACGAGTCCTTAAATTGGTAATAAACGGATTGTTAATGAAAACGCATGCTGTTTTAATTACCTAATTTTTAATGTTACTCTATTAATGAATGCTATTTTCTGTAACAGCTGTATCTGTGGTTGCACTCTTGTATAGACCTCGACCGATGGTCCCACAGTCTTGCGTTTTCTCTGCTGCAATTTGGAATTTTAACATTATTATTAAATATCCATTTACATACAACTTATACATTCATAAATCACTCCTATACCTGTACCGGTACACGTGCCTACCCCAAATGTTAATCGGCACTACATGGCTTAACTTACATTATTATTTATTGTCTATTAACTTTATCAAATAACTATGTAAGTAATCTAATATTAAAACCTTATTCCAAGTCGCTAATATTTAATAAGGCCGTGTGGTGACGGCAAAGTAGAATACAATTGTCACCACACCAAGTCTCTCCCGTGGGTGTCGTACAAGGCATACATACATACATACATAAATCACGCCTATATCCCCGAAGGGGTAGGCAGAGGTGAACTAGCACCCACGTTTCGCCATTAATGATTTATCCTTAGTCGCCTTGTAGTGACGAGGAATGGGCAGCAGCGTTCCTCTTATACCACCTACCAATAGCAATGCACTGCGACTTTTGTGCCCGATAAATGGCAATAGGCTCGCCACCTATTACATGGGACCTGCCATAGTTGGCGAGACGTGGGTGCTAGTTCACCTCTGCCTACTCCTTCGGGGATATAGGCGTGATTTATGTATGTATGTAATTTTATAAAATATTTTAAGAAATATATTTTTCTGACTGGACCGGTAAGTGAAAGAACATGCTTACTTGACAAAGTACAGCTCGTATGCGGCGAAGAAATTGTGTCGGGAGCGCGCGTGCAGTCGACACAGCTCGAGTTTCTCGCAGTCTTCATCACTGTAAACAATTGTTTAGTCAGAAAAAGCGCAGATAACAAGATTTGTACCTTTGATTGAAAATTAATTGAAAATGGTTCGAATTCATTGTCATGCATTACAGCAGAGATTTTAATAATGTGAATTCTGGAATGGGAATCGAATCTGTATAAAACTGTATTATGATTTTCGATAGAGTTAATAATGCAGTTCTGACAGTCCACGCGTGGAGTGAAGATATAACTATGTCCCACTGCAAAAACTTCTTGGATCTGCAGTTCTATCGAGAATACTAAAACTGTTTTTTTTTATAACTATGTCTTGTTTCTTACGACGAATTTTGTCCAATGGCTACAATCGGTAACCAAGAATGCGAAGATGATAGCATCGTCATTTCATGTTATTTTATATAATGTAACTGGTTTTTGTTGAAGGTATATAACAGTGCAGAAAGTGACCTATTCTATTTACTTGCCTTCTTTTTGTTCGTAGTCTGTTGGTGCCACTATTGTCTACATCCGACCTGAGGTCAGAGTTATCAACTCTCATTTCAATGTTATGTAAGTCCACCATGTTTACTTCTGCAAATAAAAAAAAATAATTGTATATTTTGATAGGCATAATACTAAGCGTTAATATTAAGTGTAAATTTTTTTTTCAGTCTTTCTCATCAAAATTTATATAAAGATTGCGTAAACTAAGCAATGATCACTGAGGCTGATCAAAGGATGGGTGACCAAAAATCTATTATCTTGTATCTGCAGTCGTTAATACCAATCGTATTGGGTTATGTCAGCGTTATAATTATGTCCCAATATGTTTTTAATCGGGGGGCATTAAAAGACTGATGACGAGAAAGTGTCTCTTCCTATTTAAAAAAAAAAGGAAATAATATTTAGTATATTACCAGCACGTTGAACATCAAATGGCAAGCAGGAAACGGCGCAGAGAGCAGCTACCAACACAATTATGACAAATTGCATGTTTGATTAATTAAATTATACCTCACTTAAATTACAACTATGGTTATGAGATCCAAAAGTATACCGTACGACTTTTCTGATCGAGACAGTACACTAATTTATATGGTCCTGAAAGATCGCCCCTCCATCATATTATGAACCGGCACTTCGTGAGATCCGCGGTGACGTATTTCGCACCGAGTAATCTGAAATATCAACATGCCCATGCTTATGGAGATACGCAAATAATTGTACCTTAATTCTGACCTGTTGCTCAAACAGATACAACAACATATGGTTAAAAAAAATCTTACTAAGTACACTAATTTTTTTTTGGCGTGAAAGTATTTATATTACAGTGTTTGTTTTTTTTAATGAATCTTTCAAATTTCCACACAAATTGTGTCTGGCCAATAATTTATAATATTATGTTTCAGGTATTTAATAAATATAAATAAAAAAAATTCTGTAAATAACCATCATTCTTTTTTTGTTAGCCATTCCTTTGGCAAGTTTCCAGTGCATTAGCAATTTGCAGGGCTTCTTCTATAGGAATATTCAAAATACTATACAAACCTAAGACAATTAATTCAATATAGGTAATTGAAAATATTACAAGTCGGAAAAAGATTCATCTCAAAGTCTAGGAGATCCACTACCAAAATAAGAGTGTGTCAATGTAATCTTGTGACGTATTCTTTACTAATAGTATCAGTAAACGTTTTCATGAAATAATCTAGATTTAACCAGCCACACATGCTGACGTATACCACGTCGTAATTGAGCTAAGTGATGTTAAACCTGCCATAAACCATGTTGTATTTGTTTATCATTTCTACTCCTTGCGGGTACTTCTATACATGGTATGGGCTGTCACGCACTGTGTACGTGATTCGTACCGCCGCCACTTACCACGTTTTTTAATCTTCAAAAGGGGTTTAGTCCTCGAACCTTGCAATCGTTTCACGGCAGGCATCTTCCGTGGAGAGCCTTGCTACGAATCAAAAGGGTAGCTATGAAGGTGTAACGTGTCTTCATTAATCAACCATCACCTCAAGCTCCACTTATTCAAAAGTAGACGTGCTCATTACTAACCGATGCGTTAATCGCAGTGATGATTGCAAATGATGCACCAAGAAACTTTGGCTACACTCCACAAGTACCTACTGTTAATGCTCGACACCCTTAATTACAAAAAACATTAACATATATACAAAAATCACGTCTATATCACAGAAGGGGTAGGTAGAGGTGAATTTAATACCCACTTTTCGCCAATTAAGTTAGGTCCCATGTAATAGGTAGCGAGCCTATTGCCATCTATCAGGCACGTAAGTCGCAGTATATTTCTAGGTGGTATAAAAGGAACGAACACTGCTGCCCATTAGTCATCGCTTTATTAACCCTGCGTCGCCTTGTACCTACGAACCCCGCGGGAGTGATGGGGGGGGGGGGTGACAATCACCACACGGCATAAAGAACAGCAATGTGTCGTTTATGCTGAACGCTGCTATTCGTCATCGCTTAGGCGGATTCACCGATATTTCATCGGCAACCGCCATTACCAGTCTAGCTAGCATGACCACCGAAACACAATATTATATTGCCATTTATCGCAATGAACTGTCAGATAACAATGGATTTTGACAGTTCTAAGCGATAAATGGCTTGTCCATCATATCGTATTTCGGTGCTCATGCTATAGCCGGGCAGACCGATGACGCACGCTCCGTTCTGTTTTTCATTGTAACGTCGATTTTGTTGCTTAAATCTGTACAAATACTATTCGGGTGTATTCACTGAGGTCCTAAAGCATCAACATCTACTATCTATTATCTCGTAATTCTCGTAAACCGATTTAGCAATTTCACGTTATGCTCGATCTAGAGCTCCGAATGGTTCAACGAGGTAATGTCCGACGAAAGCCGAAACACGTTTTTGGAGTATTTAGCAATATGATTGCATGGGCAACATCTTCATCACCATCAGCCAATATTTTGGTACCTATTTATTGCCCCTAATTACATCAGATTCTAAGTGGTTGTCAACTTTAAACAAAATTTCGTAATACGTAGTTGCAAGAAAGTAATATCTATTCATAACGAGCAAATAATTAAGTACAATTTTAATGATTTATAAAGTAACGATTTTGTTTTGTAGACAAGATTGTTTACAATGACAAAGTTCCAGATTGTTCCATTACTTTTTTCACATACGCCATCTAGTGGCAAAATGTATAACTTTTCAAGTGTGAAGATTAGCTTTAGAGCCTCGAGATGGCACTGTACTGCACGAACAAAACAAAAACTTATTAATATGACATTGCTATACAATTTTATTCTTTGTAATTCATTATTTCTGAATCAATTATAGACATTATGATCTTTATCTATTTTAGATTAAAATTTGTACAGGTGTCTTTGTACTGTAGTTATGGTTCTCGTTACTAGATGGCGGGATATGCACTATTTGAAGTTTCCACTCCAGAAGGTTCGCGATGAGACTCGAAGTTTCGAGACGAGATTTCTAGTCGCTTCTTGGCAACAGATCGCGCTGCCGCTTTACTATATAAAGAGGGCCGGGCGCTCCAACTCTACGCAGTGTTTTTATAAGCTCTTTGCTACGCAGTTTGATTGAATTAGATTGTGAAAGCGACTTGTGAAGAAGACCACAGTGTACGCTAAAAATGTCTATAGTACCGTATTGGATGCGCCATCTCCGTAACTTGGCGTACAGGGATCCTTTCACAAGAGTGTTAGAAGATCCGTTCGCTGTCTTTGCGAGGGATCCGTTTTTCCGCGACTCATTGAAGGTTTTGAAGCAAGTGACGCCTGTTGACCAAGGCAGTCATGGCATAGAAGGCGTGTACTCTGACTCGGAGGTGAAAATAGACGGTAAAAAGGTTGAAGTGCATTTGGACGTCCAAAATTTCACTCCAGACCAGATAAGTGTGAAGACAGTTGGCAATGAGATTACGGTGGAGGGGAAGAAGGAGGTGAACCGCGAAGATGGATGGACGAGAAGTCATTTTGAGAGGAGATTCCTGCTCCCGGAAGGGTTCCCGCCGGAACGCGTAGAATGTCACCTGGATAAGGGCAAGCTGATGCTAATTGCCTTCAGATCGGAACCTCTGCAGGAAAGAACAGTGCCAATCCAGGAAAAACCAGCCGATACCGAGAAGTCTTGAAGTGTTTAATTTAATTTAGTGTTCTATTGTATGTAGGTACCCTAATGGTTATAAAGATTCAGACTGATAAATTAATTTTAGTTGTTGTCATGAAATAAAAATAGCAATAATATTATTGTGCTTTTTATTTTGAGATCAGTATTTGTAACATTCGAATAAGTATAATTAAGTACATTAGTTTAGAATTTAATAAACAATACCTACTCAATAAATACCTAGATATCACCTAATCTTAATTTGTATATAACATTACAATTTACAATGGACCTCATTATGTTATTTTAATTGAGCATTGTATTATAAATTTGAATAAAATATTACAAAGAGAACTGTGGTCCATCCATCAACACTATAATTTTTCAAACTTCCTAACTACAATGTTTTAAGCTTATAGGTACTTCCCTAGAACTTACTGTTGAAATACCTACTTATATCAAGTGCCTGGTACCGGGCACATTAAAATTTCTCTGCACTTCGAAGAGACATCGTAAACAAATTAAAAAATAAAAACTTCCAGACATATCATTTAATAATAGTAGGTACTTTTGTAGGTAAAATTACTTTCTATGGGCACTACAATACCTAGGTAAGAAACTAGGTAGGTAAGTACCACTTTTGAGAAAAGTTAAAAAGCTACAGCGACATCTACCGGTGGCTTTTCGATATCAGACCGTAACTGTTTGTTTCGTTCGGTACATATTAGAGTCGAGCAAAGTTTTTATGCCTCAGCATTTACTAATAGTACAGGTACATGATCATAGACAGCGTTTATTTCATTATTACTGTGAGGGATTGACATGGTAATGAGCCAACTAACAGGGTCTCTTCATCTCCAGCCCCCGTAGTACGGGACGTGGACAAATCTGCTCAGGAAAAATAAATTAAGTAGATATTTTCCTCTCGATCTGACTCCCACTAAATCTTGAGACAAAACATTGTCAAGTGGTGGAGAGAGATTTTGTCCACGTCCCGTGCTAGGCCTGCTGAAAGTAAAAATTGTCAAGAATTGATAAGCGAAGCTAACGTGAACGTTTTTAAAAACAATAAAAAGGAATTTTAGTTAATTGTAGGTACTTATTGTTCTTATTCTATAATGAAACATGTTGTTAGACATTATTTAGAAATGTTATTATGACATTTAAGGTTCGTTTCTCACTCATATTTGAGACAAATTACAAAAAATCGATGCAATTTAGATAATGTATCTATAAGCAGTAGGGTAGGACCCATGCCTGGTTAAAACCTTTCCTATAACGATTGGCAATACTGTGCTATGAGCAGAGCAAACGACGCCATCGACCTTGGATAATAGGGATAATGGATGTAAAAAGGCACGTAAAGCTCCAGAACTTGAGCCACTTCAAACAGCGAAGTGCGATCTCATTGGTTACGTCGCAGGAGCAAGCGGTGCTCGTAAGAATTATCTCCGGTCAGAAATTTGAATTTAACGATCCAGATAAGAAATGAACCAATTTAGCTCTTTACGACAGAAGTTGTAAGGACGGGGGACGTCTTATTATGGGCGGAAGGTGACTTTTTGAGGTATGACCCGCTTCCTAATGGGATTTCGGAACAAGGAGCTGACACTCACGGGCATAACTCGATCGATAGAACGCTACTCAATGTCGTAATTATTATTGCCAATATTCATTAGAATATTTAACGGCAGTGATTTCTGATAGTGCCGTTTTTATTATTTGGGAAAAGGTGGCAACAATTTCTTTCTCTTCTTCTTCCTGCCTTATTCACGGTCTATCTAGAGTCGGCGCAGTATGTTTCCTCTTCCATTCATATTCATATCGGTCAGACGTCATCAAGCCAACCGCTCCCTTTTGATTCGTATCATTCATAACACCAGAAAGGTGCTAGTGATGCATGAATGTATAAAAAGGGGACGGAATGGACCATGCCGAGAGATTGTTGAACGAAGAGAGGGATTGGAATGACAACATTGCAATCCATACTTCTCAAGGTTTTGGCTAAGGTTTTACAGCCGGCCCTCTTTGGGTTGGTGTCAGGCAGGCATGACAACTATTGCATAAGTATTAAATGATCAACAATCCTTCTTAACAATAAAGTTCCACTTCCCTGTTATTCGTATGATAGATACGAAATAACGTCAAAAGACATAAACTCATAGACGTGGTTTGAATTTGAAATTAATTTCTTTCTCGAAACTCAAAGCACAGATAAAATGAGGCAAGCAACTGACAGGAAATGCAGCACCTCCACAGGGACGTAATGAGGGCCCACATTTTCATTTCTGGATAATCCACCTCGGCTGCAAGAGTCCCTTTTGAGAGGATGCGGTTGCGATGTCTTTTTAAGACGGGCAGCAAGGCTTTTGTGGCAGACCCGGTATAATTACCGTCCTCAGAGTTGCAATTTTTTATTATAGCCAACACTAAATTGCAGCAAGTAATACAGAGATCCGCATGCAAATGGGGCACACTGGAACCACGTGGAATGATTAGAAAAATCTGTCTCATTCGCCTGTGGTCTTAAAAACCCCTACCAGGATTCAAACCTGGAACCTCTTGGCCAATAGCAACCGATCTGACCATTCGATCAAGCCGGCCGTCAACACAGCCGTAACCGTAGTTAGCTGTCTGGTGACGGCAGAGCAGAATACAATTGTCACCACCCCCATCTCTCCCGTGGGTGTCGTACAAGGCGACTAAGGGTTAAGACAGCAATAAGCAATAAGTAATAGCATTATAGAATCTAGCAATATACCTACTACGTTTTATGTGCGCAATAGTTTGCAAAACGCTCCTCACCTATTACATGGGACCTGACTAGCGAAAAGTGGTTGTTTAATGCACCTCTGCCTACCCCTTCACATACCTACATACATCCCCAAGGGGATATAGGCGTGATTTACGTATGTATGTAAAACGCAGACGGAAGACAGTGCGGTAAGCCTTCTCTTTAAAAATTAATGACAATTAAAATACTTGACAAATAAATTATTTGGTACAAGCCATAATGTTACAGTTGTTACGGCAGTCCGTAGTCACTTATTAATTTAAAGGTCCGCAGTCCCGCGATGGCACTGAGAGCGCTCCCAACTTTGATTTGGGCACTTTCCAAAAAAAAACTCAGTATCTGCTGCATTTCAAGTGACTTAATTTCAAAGAAAAAGTTGGAAATCTTATAGTTTTGATACGGGAAACGAACCCGCGTCCTCCGCACGGGCAGATGCCTATACCACCACGGACTATAATTATTTCTATTTCGAATTAAAAATAATGACTTAAATTCGTCTGCCTTTTCTGCGGATCGGCGTTATCGTGCCGTGACGGCAGAGAATGTATACTTCTGTATAGTTGTCACCACTGTCTGTCTCTCCCAAGAGTGTCGTACAAATTAAGAGTTATAGTATAACGAGGAATGGGCAACAGTGTTTTGGTGCGCCATCTAACAAATTACAAGTTCTCGGTGTATGGCAATAGGCCCTATTACATACATACATACATACATAAATCACGCCTGTATCCCGTAGGGGTAGGCAGAGATGAACTAGCACCCACGTTTCGCCAATTATGTTAAGTCCCATATAATAGGTGGCGAGCCTATTGCTATTTATCGGGCACAAAAAGTCGCAGTACATTGCTAGATAGTATAAGAGTAACGCTGCTGCCCATTCCTCATCACTGATTTATCCTTAGTCACCTTGTACGACACCCACAGGAGAGATTTGGGGTGGTGACAATTGTAATATACTCTGCCGTCACCACACGGCTTATTAGCACCCTATTACATGAACTCAAAAAAAGCTGGCGGAACGCGGGTGTTAAAACACCTCTGCCTACTCCAAGGCAGAGGTGTTTTAACACCATTTATTTTATGGGGTTTCTCATTTACACTAATAATGCTACATTCCGAAAGCATTGCTAGTAGTTCTAGTAATAATCTCTGTTAGTTTCCTCTTCGGAGTCTTCGGTAATAGCGACAGCTTACACACAATGACCATGGCGTTTCGAAACCGATCTTCAAAAGATCTATTCACGATCGTCTGCCAATACGTATCCCGACCTTTATCAGACGGGAGCGTTGGTTGCTTTCAACGTATTTTGTTTTGAAGTCTGTGTAGTGGGGACCTTCTTTGATAAGGAGTATCTTAGTTTCAATCAGTCTCTCAAAGGCGGACTTCTCTGATGGAAACTTTTAATTCTCACTAGTAAATCAAAATCCGGTTTCCCGAACGGTCGAGTGTGTAGGTATAAGTTTGTATCTATGTACTTTTAGGGTTAGGTAATAGGGCTTTGCAGATTATGGATTTGGTTAAATACTGGTGTTAGGCAATAGAACTTTGCATTAGGATTTTGTTAAATATTCCTCTAGAATTGTGAAAGAAAAAAGTCTTCAATACTGGTCTGTGAGCAAAAAAATAACGTAGAATGTGCCAGTTCCGACTCACCCCAGAGGAAGCGTAAAAGTCGACTTAGGGAGATTGCCCGGTGTAGACCATGGAGGGCAAACCACCAACAACAGCATAGCCAAAGAGGGTTGGTGTCAAACCTAATCCAAAACCTTGAGCAGTACCTATACCTAGATGGGATTGTTGTCATCCCAGTCACTCCCTCCGTTCATTGATCTCTCGACATGGTCCTTTCAATCTTTTTCTTTACAATTATATGATTAGCAACCTTTCCGGTGTGATGGATGATATGAATTATTATGGCTTCATGGCGTCCGACTGATAATAATGAAAAAGGAAACATATAACGTCGACCCCATATAAACTGGAAACATGGCTGGTAGAAGAAGATTACACTAGAAACATTGGTGAAGTAATATTATACAAACATGATTGGAATACGTATACCCTTAGTTGGTAGCCAGATACATTTTTAACGTATCTTTTTTATTCTATAAAAGCAATTGCGTCTGGAAATAAAACTCATTACAATAAACGGCTTTCAAAAATTTATTGCCAAAATAATTTGAAAGGAGGCAACGCTGGGATTATTTACATTTTCCAATTCCGCAAGTTAAAAATTAAGCAAATACAGTTTCGGGCTGAGGTGTGAAAGCAAATATGAAAAACAAATGGAATCAGGCTGGATCAGCGGTGGCTAATATTTGGGACAAACAAAAGCGCCGTGTCCGCGATAGGTGGCCGGTGTCCCGGTGTCCCCCGTGTCCCCCGTGTCCCCGGGACACCCCGGGCGTCCCACAATTAAACGCGCCGCAATAATAACTCGCGATCGCCCGCATGCTATAAATTCATGGGAATTAGGTTGGAATGAGAGATAACTGCGCAAACCGCTTTTTGCGGGCCAATACAACATTTTATTGAACACCTCAGTCATAAGCGGCAGCGATTTTAAAGAGGGCGTTTTTTTAAGTTCAATAATAAGGTGTGTTGATGGCAGAGCAGAATAAAATTGTCACCATCTCCATCTCGCCCGTGGGTGTCGTATAAGGCGAGTAAGGGTAAGCAGCGATGAGTAATAGACAGCAGCATTCCTCTTATACCACCTTCTCGTAGCAATTTACTGCGATTTACTTACCCATAGACGGCAATAGGCTCGTCACACGGGACGTAACTTTATTGATGAAAAGTGTGTTTTTAATTCACCTGTGCCTATTCCTTATATAGGCGTGATTTATGTATGTGGTATTAAAATATTTTTTGATTTTTTATTAACGATCGAAAATTGTTGGTAACAATAAATAAATAAATATTGTAGATACTCTTTCATCACTCCGCGACAATAGCACCAACATACTACTACAAGCAATAGATAATCTAATTATAGCAATGGATATAACGCTATCGCCACCTCTACCGTCTCGGCCTAACAACGAATCCTCGACCTGCTACAAAAAGGTTCAGTAAAACGAAAGTGTTTGAATATTACGAGACCGGTCAGTTTTTACGGTGTAAGATGTTAGAGAAATCCCCCCCCCCCCCCAAACCCCTTCGGATTGCGAGCCTTTTTTTGCATAGTGCGTCTCAGTCTCGGACTGTTCCAATACTTTCAATTCATTTTATCGTTTTGTTTTTAGTTTGTCGATGTCGGAGGTCGATGGACGTTTGATCCGAGCAGCCGCGGCTCTCGATTCAAATTCACATTTCGTTCATTTAATACAAAAGCACAACTGTTAAAATATTAGAGTACATTATGTATTCTAAATTTATGACAATAAGACTGATTGTTGCAGGAATGTGTTTTTATATGTCTCTTTTGTATTAAAAAAGGATATCAAGATGAACTTTCATCACGATAGACGACGGATAGACGATTGGAACTGTGTATTTTCATTCACAATTTTCGTGAATGCTTTAAATGCAATTGCAACGATTTATTACTTGTTACTTTTGAGAAATACCCGGCCTGGTATTCCTTAATACTACGTCGGAAATAATATACAATGTCTTGTCGATAGAACGTATATTTCTAGACTGACATAAGTATTTTGAAATGCATATGACACAAAACAATATTAGCAAAGAGTTAAAAGATTCTAGCTGGCCATTCATACATTACAACTTTGAATAACGTTAAGATGTTTTAGTTATTATAATAGTTATTTATATATTGACTCAAGTGATAGACTGCCGTAACAGCATGACGCAATTTGTTGTCAATTTGTTTTATTATTTAAATGAATATAATCACAGTAACACCCTGAGCCATTATTAGCCATTATTTCTCAAATTTTCTTTGCCTTTTATTATCCTCGAAATGCTAAGCGAATATAAAAATGAACACATTGGATGGTTTGATGTTTACCTACTTAAGACAATTTATATGGCGAGCTCGTTTTACGATGAAAATCGTCGTAAAGGATGATTTTTATTTATGAGTTATAACCCTTTATCATTTATGGGTAGACCGTGCTTAATGTTTCGGTGACACCACCGATAGCTTGTGCTCATAAAATTAGGTCTTTGTAAAATATAATAATAATAATGATAGAACTTACGATCCCAGACCAAGACCACCATATTAACAAAATCTGTCGTCATAATAATTATGTTAACAGCATTATTGTGTTCCGACAATTTGTGATAAGCTAGCCTCTATGGTTGAGGGTTCGAAGTGAAGTTCGATTCCATCTTCGGCCCTTATCGTCACTTTTCATTAGATGAGATGAAGGTCAAGAGCTTCCCGGTCTAGCATAAAAACACTACAATATTTACAATTTGAAAGAATCGTGTCTTAAGTGTACAATTGGTATCATGTTTGCTTTTGTTTGTTACTAGCTTTATAAGCTTTATACTATTATTGTAGTGGCCTAGCAGGTTTCATGGCGAAACTTTAAAAAAAATTAATGTCTTCAACTTCTTCAACGAAATTTGAATTTAAATCACTTACAAAACCTACCGACACCGAAGGAAACAGAAACAGCAGCGTCGGCTTACTGAATTCGATATCCAACTTTGCTGATCTAATATGTGAAGTTGAACTTGGCAAGTAATCAAGCGTTACATTCCAAATTAATTTGCAAAATTTTGTAATATTATTTAGGGGCAATATCTGGAAAGTTGCAAATTTGTTCCCAAATTCAATAGACGGAGCGCAGTCTCGCTGAATTACTTCGGCTTGCCTGTGCCTATAGCCAAATGGCACACGATACAAAGGTTCTATAGGCCAGGAAATGTCAATTTCTTCTTATGTTTGACACGACGATAGCCATGTTGTTGTCTCTGTAATACGTCAGTTTTAAACAATTGTAAGCAATTCTTTAGAATTATTATTATGGAAATAATTAGATAGACAATCCTTTCTTAAGATAGACAAACATTAAATTGACAATCCTCACTATTGACTACTCATTGAGGAAGCTTAGCTACTGTCGCGTATTCAGTTCAACAATGATGTCATACGTCAGTTCAATTTTAGGCAGCTTCTTTACGTGTGACACGACGGTCGCCATGTGGTTGTCTCTGTAAACGTCAGTTTCATGTATTTGTAGGTATTCTGTTTGTTCAAATAGATTGACCACTACTCTTCTAGAGGGGTTGGTTCTCGATCGTTTTAAGAGCCCATACGTTTTTGTATAAAAATAATATTTGTGTAACTGTGCGCTTTTGGGGGGAGCAATCCCGATTGAGTGCTATTTTTATTTGCCACAGCAACTTCGTTAGAAACGTGAACGGAACACAGGAAATTCAGCGGTGTTATATCAACAAGTTTTCGATCGGTCGGACATGATTTTACCTACTACTTGTGACAGTAAAAAAAGGATAGAGACAAGGGCAAGAAGAAGAAGAAGAAGATTTGTGGTGATGAGAGAAACGAAGAATAATCAGACTGAAAAAATTATCGAAAAATTATTGGGTTTGATTAGTTATAAAATTGTATAATGTTAAAATAACAAAGAAAATTGGAAGAGAACGCTGAACAGTGCCGACTTACGACTTAGGAGTAGGTTTATGGGTTTCCTTCCTCATAGACCACATTTTCATCTAAGCTTAGCCACATTTTGGTAAGCTTTAGGTTCAACGTAATTTAATGCAACCCATTTCACCATTAAATCAAGAATATTAGGATGTAGAGAGATTTCTCGGAATTCAGACTCCTATGTTAGTGAATTTAGATTTATCACTAACAGATATACACAGAATAATTTCATCATTAGTGATTGTTATGTCGAAAAATGTCATTATAGCTAATTGACATTAATAGCCAAGTATTGCGTCGAAATATTTTCCTGTTATTTTATAAATCTGCGTTTTACAGGATCATAATTACAAACTTTACAAATTTACACACGAGTTTCGACTAATTAAATTTAGTTTAATTTCATAAAAGGGACTCAGTTTTATTGCTTTCCCCATAGGAAATATTCCCAGGGAAATCCTCAGGAGAGTTCAGACAATTATATGGGTCGCGGATACAGTGGATGGGTATTGCATATATTATTTAACTATAATTAAAATTTTAGTATTAGTAAAGGTTTTAAATAACAGTTAAAAGTTAACTAACAGTTATTTATGACTGTTCGAATTGATAATGCGCATTTGACCATCTTTAGTAGATTGTAAACCAGTCAATTATTCAGAGCTTAAGAGTTAGGTTTAAATTTACGTAACGTTTAAATTAGTGTTTACAGGGATATAGCCGCCATTTATTGAACACCCTTGGTGAGTATATAGTGTTACAGTTGTAACGGAACGGTGTTTGTAGGTCTGTCCAATTAGCGATCCAAGAAATAAGGCACCGCTATCCGTCACTATTGATTAATTTAAATTCACAAAATGGGCCACTAAAAAGTGCCTAGAGATATGTGAGTTAATTGAAATATTATGTAACTTAATTATCTAGATAGGTATCGAGAAACCGAACCAAACGACACAGTATAAATTTGAATTTCGACAATTACTTTAAAAATATACTTTTAAATAATGCCTGTAAGTTTAGAAAATAAAAAAGAGTTTTTGAATAGTGCCACTTTACAAAGTTTATTAAGCTTTCTGGAAATAGTCTCCAAACTCAGGGTTACTTAAAATTTAGGACTTAGGTAGGTACGCTAAATATAAATAAACTATTGAATTCATTAGAAGGGGTTGAATTTAAAACAGCTGACCTCTGAAATATGGACTTTGCAGAGACAAAAACCTTCGTGTCACGCTAAAAATGTTTAGGGGCTAAAATAAAAAGATCCTGGGAATCAATATTTCAAAATTGAATCTGTTTTGATTTCGTTTACATAAAATTGTTGATCTATCCCAAATAACACACAGTGAGGAAAAAGCAAGTGACATAAAAGGTAAAAGATAATTCACTAAAGAAGTTTTAACACACTTGTAGGTATAAAAAAGACTGTATATCAGTCAGTTTCCAATAGTTACACATATTTCTATACCCATGTTTAACTATATAGCTTCGTCGTATGATATTTTATTACTAAAGTAATAATTTTCATCCTGATATTACAAAAAAAAAATGTCTATGTCTCAGAAAAATGAGAATAATTACTCACGTGTCACGGGAACACGCGGCAAATGATACGAGCCGATGCGTTGACAGCTCTCCATTCTAGTCCACAATTGCGCAGAATATCTTCAAGTTATTTCTGTTTTTGGTACTTTGAGACATTTAAGGCCGGTCATTGGATGGGTGACCAAAAATTTATTGGTTCCTCTGTCCTTACGCACGTTAAGTCGTCCCGTTAAGTCGTCCCGTTAAGTCCCGGTCCACGTTAAGTCCCGGTTCAATCTGCAGATGTTATAATACGCACCAATCCGCACTGGGCCAGAGCGTCGCGGGTTATGGTCCATTCTCCCCATATTCTTCCATCCATAGGGAAGGCCCGTGGCCCAGCAGTGCGGATATTAAAAGGGCTGGTTATGATGATGATTATGGCAAAATATCAAAGATTTTGGTAGTTAGAAAAAGAATTTCGAAAAATTATGATCTTGAGGCGGGAATCGAACCCGCGTCCGCTGCTATCCGGGCAGGTGCCTGACCGCTCGGCCAACCAAGACACTAATTAACTTGCCGAAATTATTCACTTCACGCTGTAAGCCAACGGGTACCCTCGCAATGCAGAAATAAATTTCAAACATTCCAAAGCAGATATTTTTACAAATACCGTGCGTTCGGTTAAGCTTGGGTTTGCTTTATAAACTATTCGATTTTAATTTTAACATTATATAAATGTTAGAAAAATTAGTACAAAGATTTTGGGGTGGCCGAGCGCTCAGGCACCTGCCCGGATAGCAGCGGACGCGGGTTCGATTCCCGCCTCAAGATCATAATTTTTCGAAATTCTTTTTCTAACTACCAAAATCTTTGTACTAATTTTTCTAACATTTATATAATGTTAAAATTAAAATCGAATAGTACATAAAATATCCTAAGACATTGTTGATGAGTGTATATTATACCATCCTGAATTGTTGCAATAAACAGCTGTCGATCAATCAAAGCGGAACGCTGATTCCTGCAGCAGCTCCAACGAAGAATCCCCCAGCGCTTAACAAATAGGCGATCAGTATCCAAAGGACCGGCATTACGACACCCCATTAGCATTCCGCACCCGACATGTTAACTACAACACCCGACCAGAAACGGCGTTAATGCAAATTGAGTCACTATCTCAACCCGCTCTGTTTTTCTGTGAATAGAAGGTACCTACGGGTATCGCTAACTCTTGGTTTGCGTGTGCCCAAAGAACGCCCATTTCCGAGGCCGATCAACGCCGGGGCTCTCGTTTATAGCGCAGCGATAGCGCCCGCGCAACCATTACGGACATGGATTTAAACCGACTCCATTCTGATTGCTGTACGATGCGGAGCTTGCAATTTACCTGCAATGTCACACTCCAATTGTATCGTTTATTGCTTGTCACATTACAGCGCTGTGTGTAACAACAGCATACCCAAAGAGGATTGGCGGCCGGCTGTAAAACCTAAGCCAAACCTTGAGCAGTACGGATTGGAATGTTGTCATCCAGGGCCCGTAGCCAAGTGGCAATCGATTCATAACGATAACGTGTCGAAGTTTGTCACGATCGGCCATATTACTTTGGTCTCTACAGCGTCTTAGCCTGCGCTATCAACATAACTAGGATCTTACGAAGACGATTTTGGTCACGTGATTTCACGACGACTTACGTCAAATCCCATACATTTTGCTTAATCGAACTTCGTTATCTTTGTCGGTATGTTACTTTGTCTAGGCCCCCTGATCACTCTCACCGTTCATCGGTCTCTCGACACGACAGTTTACAGTGTCGTAAATCAAAAGTTTGTGAAATGATTTGATGTCGTCTGACTGATATGCATGGAAGAGGAATCACTGAATCATACTGCGCCGACCCCAGATACTCTGGGAACAGGGCAGGGAGAAGAAGACGCTACGTGCTACGGCTGGTGATTGAACAGTCTAGTGGGTATTTGTTCTTATAAAATGTATGAAAGAATATTTTATTGCATGTGCGGATTCGCTCCGTGCATGGCCGGTAACGGAACGGTCTAGTAGGCACTGCGGATTGGTGCGTATTATAACTTCTGCAGATATAGCCGAGACCAACGACTTAACGTGCCTTCCGAAGCACAGAGGAACCAAATATAATTGGCATAATATATAAAAGTGGCGAAACGTGGGTGCTAGTTCACCTCTGCCTATCCCTTTGGGGATATATGTAAGGGAAGTATGTGTGTAGTTTATTGAGAAAAATAGCTGCAAAGACACACGGTCCGGCGAACATTTACTCCGGATGCACCACCTGAGACCATCTTGACGGTCTATTGTCCGGTGAAAAAAAAGGGTTCTTAGTGATAAGTAGCAATAATTCGTGTCCGCAGCTGCCCTTATCTGCGCACCGCTAAAAAGCGTATCAAAGGGGACAGTCGCCCCGTCCGCCGCTGTGATTATAATTGCATTAATTACAGCCAGAGGACCGCTTTCGCAGCGAAACTGAATCTCTCATCTTGTGGTCGGCAGGTCGGGATCCGCGGCGTGGATGCTGCGCCACGCAGATTCCAATTGTGCAAAGGGGAAACGTGACTAGCGGCTTTTGGTTCCGTACATTGTATTCTGTATTTACTTGTTCGTATTTTTTATCCTTATCACCTTCGGTTGCCTGGAAGGTCGCCCAATTGTACCATTCTGTTTCTGTTACTTAAATGTATCTTTGTAAGTTTTTTCTTGTTTCTTTTATAAAGTATATTTTATTATTATTATGTTGCTATGCCACCGGCACAGGGCCAAGTAATTATGATGAGATGTGCTTATTATTAATAAAATAAGGTTGAAGACAAAATGTTTGCGTCTATTGCTTTAGCTACCGCTTTTGAACATAGATTAGCGCCCAATGTGGGGTTCTAATTTTTTTAATGTTAGATAGGGAATCTCTTGCCGAAAATGCGACTAACGGTTAAGCGATGAATAATGGGTAGCAGCGTTTCTCTTATACCACTTAGCAATAACTGAGCTTTACGTGCCCGATAGATGACAATAGGCTCGCCACCAAACGTGGGTGTTATTTCACGTCTGCCTACCCTTTCGTCGTGATTTATGTATGTATGTAATATATGTAAGCACTATACACTTTAGCAACCGGCCCACCGACCGCCGCCGCGATCCATCACAGTTATCACTCGTCGCTAAACTAAATATTTGGTTGAGGAATTTGCATTTTGCGCATTTTACACCGAGTCTGTGTTGGTTGAAATTAACTATGCAGATTCGGCTAGGCGACGGCACTGTGCTATTTTTGTGTGCCCATGCAACCGTGTGTAACAACTATATGGCTTGTTCAATAATATTGCTGCGTTGGTTGATGAAAATAACTTATAATTTATGCGAAATAAAATATATGTCGGAGTATGGGCACAGTCCTAGACATTTTCCATAACATCGTGTTCCATTCTCAGAAAAAGTGTGGACACAAATATTTCTTAGACAGATGTCGGTCAAGCCTCTAGCTATTGGCTCTTTCCTACTCCCTGCCCTGTTCCCATTTTATCTGTCGTTTCCTCTTCCATTCATATCGGTCACAAGCCATCAACCGACCACTTCCTTTTGATTGATATCCTTCACCACTCCACACAAAACCGTGCTCAAACATTCCCTTCCACCCGAGAACCCAAACAGAAATTTGGTAGTGTAGCGAAAATCGTGAGCGCGGCCCGGCCTGGTGCTAAATCAGTGGGGCGCCGTGAAAGGTTCAGATAAACGAAAACAATCCTCGCCCAAATTTATTTGCCCCTCTAATTACATTAAACGCCACCCCCCACTCCCTATCCCGCCCGCGAGCGTCACAATTCGGTTGTTAAGCATTGGCAAATTACACTCTTTCACTTTAGGAGCGTTCTCGCTAAGTGCTGCCTTAGATAAGCTCTATGGCCGCCGTATATTCAAAATGAAACTGTTTTACAGGGCTCTAGCCTGTTAATATTCGCCCGGAGAACGCTCTCTCCTGTAAATGAAACACTGGTTAAGTATCGCCGTGTCAATCACACTTCACTTCTTTTCACATCACTCTTATTTAGTCGGATTCAAAGGTGCGATTCCGACAGTATTTTGGGACATTCTTCGAAGACATTTTCGTGGTTTTACAATGTGTAATAATGATTTGCGAGAAATATAAGTATTCGCACATTTCATAGGAAAGCGGCACAGCTCAAAAAAATACTTCGAAGTATTGTGTATTATATGGAACTAAGATTTATTTTTGCAAGAAAAGCTTTTTGATTTATGTCTCCTTCATACTCAATTCTCGAATTCGTGTATCTTGAAAATAATGCCACTATAAAAGATTTTTTTGTGTGAAAGATGATGATGATAATTATGAATGATTTTCTGTCTGTCTGATCGTACATGTATGGAAGAATAAAACTAGCTACGCCAATCTCAGATAACCAAATAGAACGGAGCACGCGAATGATAACGACAATGGTCTTAAGTACTAATAATAAAATATGTAAACAGCAACTTTTATTGTATAATTAGTAAGCAAATGAACATTTGATTTGATAATGTTGGTAGGTATTTTCACG
This sequence comes from Cataclysta lemnata, assembly GCA_963931975.1. Lineage (NCBI taxonomy): Eukaryota > Metazoa > Arthropoda > Insecta > Lepidoptera > Crambidae > Cataclysta > Cataclysta lemnata. The sequence continues at coordinate 491,169 of OZ008340.1, read as the reverse complement.
AAATGGTTATATTGTGATTGTAGATGCCTCGTTTTACATACAAAATCACGCATTTTTAATGCCGCAGGGGTTAGCAGAGATGTATTAAAACCCAATTTCGACTAGTCTTTGGCCCATGAGCCTATTGAATCTAACGGTATTTTTTGTAACATAGCATTTTCTTAATGATCGATAGTTATAACTGAGGCAATCCGAGCACTTGTGTAATCCGATTTTTTTGCAAATATTTTACCTTATATCTCAATGGTACACTTGCAATTGTTCAAATCAAAGTGCGTTTATTCAATGTCATCGACTCGCCTTCGCCTGTTCCTCTAATATATCTTATTCATATCAATATTTATGTTGGTCACTACCGATATATTATATCATTGGACGTAACAAAAGCGGTGGTTGTTACAGTCGTGCTAGCGGTATAAAAATAATACTTCACAACTTTTTGAAAGACTTTGGCTAATCAATATTTGCTCTGCACTAGAAAAATAAAGATTTTTCATTCGATTTCTGTAATAGATAGAAGATCCATTATTTGTGGATCCCCGTTCTGTAATTTAATACATTGCTTTAGCCGGACTGTCTTGAAGCTAGTATTGTTCGACAGATATGAAATTTGATAGCAGCAAGTTGATGAAAATAATACTCAGTGTTTGAGTAAGATGTGGTTTACTATTGCGGGAGATTTTACGACAGATGAAAATTGAGATATATACTTTGTAAAGTAGGAAAGCTTATGTTTTCTTTTCTGCTGACGATCTTACATCATTTGTTTCTGTTTTGGATATGACTTTAATTTGTATAATTAAGTTAAAGTTTTATACAATCTCGTCTAAATTCTGTAAAGCACACATACACACTTAAATTTTTACTGAGAATGTTATTAATTGCACAAAAATATAATAGCAAAGTTATTCAAACATGAAAAACCCTGGTGAAGGAAGCCGTGACACGCAGAAAAGGGTGCCAAGTTACGGATTTGTCCTTTTGGTTCGCATGTGTCTCTGCAGCAGTAAATAACTCTGCGCTCTAACTTATCGCTGCGCGTACAAGTTTTGACTTAAGTATTTTACGGTCCAAACGAAGAGACGAAGCTATGATAACCTCACCGTAAAACGGGTGGGTTAATATATACCCGCCTCATTCGTCTAGTTGTTCGCCAACCGGAAATAAGATCCAGACGTCCCGGGTTCGATCCCCGGGGGGTACAAATTTGTTCTCGGTTTGTTTAGTGGTAGGACTTCTTTCGAGTTCACCTGGCTAGCTGCCACCATTTTATCATAATCTGTCGCCAATGATAATAATGCTGTGTGTTCCGACAATGCGTGATAAGGTAGCCAGCCCCTCTATAGTTGAGGTTTCCAGGTGAAGCTCGATTCCATCTTCGGCACTTATCGTCACTTACCATCAGGTGAGATGAAGGAAAAGAGCTTAATCATTTTTAATAGTCTAGCATAAAAAAAATCGGTCTCAGGTAAATCTGTCTATAGCCTTGGTAGATAAACAGAACTGGAATCAGTAGAAGAGCAATTATTTGCAGATCCAATACAAACAAAGACTATGGTGGAACGAAATGCAAGTCATGTTGGTCACATTGAACAGATCGCGTCGAGAATACGCAAATTTAATTGGATTTTTAAGACACTGAGGCACATTGTTCCCACAATTATGTTTGACAGTTTGGGTAACACAAGAAACCTATTAAATCAAATATATGTCGCCTTGGTTCAATCGGTAATTACCTACTGTATTCCAGTGTGGGGTGGTGCTCTTAAAACACGTTTTCTGGCAGTAGAAAGACCTCAAAGAACACTATTTAAAATAATGTACTTTAAAAAAAGAACATTCTCAACTCAACATCTTTACCAGTGGGCCTACCGCCTAACTCGATTGCTGGTGATAGCTCTATAGCTATGCACTGATTATCCGAGCGACCGCCTAAAATTTTATCAGCAATAAGCACAGAGTATAACAACAACAGCTAACGTGAACGAACGATACAGTTCTTTTCGTATAAAATGAGCTTTGCATTTGAGTGAGTGATCGCAAAATAGGGTTAGTGAAAAAAATAATAAATTAAATATTTTAAAAGAAAATTATATATATTTTAATTAGAAAGCAAGTTATTGAGTAGTTGCGAACGTATATAGGAACGGGCATACACACAAATCGAACACTTAACCATCCTCCGGCTTCTCCGCCAGTCTGGTAAAACACTATTTATGTCCATAACTTATTAAAAAAAAATTCTAACTCTTCTACATCGGTTATTGAATCTTCACTCTCATCTGATGACACATCATCGCACAGATAATGTAGCGCTCCGTATAACCATCAATAGCGGCGTCGCGACCATCAAATGCTTTTTCTTCTTTTACTGCATGATCAAAATCATTGCCCAAATATTTTCATTGGGATTAAAATTTTCACTAATATAATACCTACCTAATTAAAACAGCGAAATATTATTAATATATGTAGCTGCTAGCGGTACAAAGGAAAGTGCAAGACAGAGTATTGACAGTTGACGGGACGCACCGAGCAGTAGGCCTAGCACGGGACGTGAAAAAAATTACTGTTTTCTTTCAGGATTTAGTGGGAGTTAGAGCGAGAAGAAAAGATTTTCTTTCCCCTGAAAGAGATGTGTCCACGTCCCGTGCTACGGGGGGTGCAGTATTGACAGCTATCAATTTAGCTAGCAGTCATCTTGAAATTTAGGCGGTACGGATTTTCTGCCAAATTCATACAAAATCTAAAGCTATTGCTGATAGTGACAAGTTCAAAAGCTATAGCTGATAGTGACAGCATGACGTCATAAACTATAGCTTTTTCTTTAGCAATAGAGTTAGGCGGTAGGCCCGCAGATCAGCAAACTGTTATCTGTAAGAAAACTGTACATTGTAGGGCTAATATTAAAAAAATATAAAACCTTGACATATGATCCACAGATTAAAGATAAAAGAAACGCTCGAAGATTCAAAGTAGCAACTATCCCTAAGGTAAGAACAGCGTTTGGTAGAGTGCAATTTGAGTTTCGGTCTTCCCACCTATTTAATAAAATAAATAAAGAGCTAGATATTTATAAAAAATCTTCCTATGACTGTAAATCAACAATTGTAAACTGGATACAAAAAAAGACGTACGCTGAAATTGAGTCCTTAGTTCAACATTAATTAAATAAACTATCAAATAAATCATTATAATAATATATATACCAACACATAAATTATAATAACACACGCCAACACAGCATGCACGTACATACACTTATTTGCACACAAATATACACATTCTAAAAATTTGTTACTTAAATTATAAAAATATATAATTATTCATGATAAATTAATTTAAATACTATTGTTATGCAGAGCGTTGCCTCCTGGCACAGGCATATTCTGCCTAAAAGGAGGCTCCGTCAACTAGAACAAGTCATATCTAGTAAGGAATAAATAATTTTGAATTTTTTTGAAACATTTAGTATAGAATTCTGTTTTATGTTATATCTTTAATAGAGCAATACCGCACACTAAATATATTAGCCACACGATTACGAGCCACGACTAACCAAGGAGTACCGCTTCGCCCAGCTTAAATCCGGATCCATCTTGTTTATAGTTTGGTGTAATAAGGCCAATACTCGTTACATAATGATTGTTTTAATAGAGCTCGAATACTCGCCGTTCATTTTCCATCAAACCGACGCAATATCTAAGAAGTTCCAAGCAGCCTTCATTCAACCTTGTAACATATTATATGTATATACATATAGATATACATATATAGAAGCAAGTGTAGATTGAAACCCGTCCAGGAACAAAGGAACTTGTGACGTCACCACCGTAAATTCAACGTGGCGGATCCATCAAGATGATGGATTATTTTTTATACTCGAGCACGTTCGAGATACGCCGCGAGAATACCAGTGAATTATATATGTTTATATGATAAATCATTCTGTAAATGATGAAAATCAAGTTTCGCACACACGAAATTGCGGGTAGGCGCGGAAACTTCTGTGTGCGTTGCCTTGTTACATGCATAAATCACGCCTGTAGCCCCGAAGGAGTAGGCTGAGGTGAATTACACACCCACTTTCCACCAATTAAGTTAGGTCCCATGTGGTGGCGAGTCTATTGCCATCTATCGGGATCATAAATCGCAGTATATCGCTAGATGGTACAAGAGGAATGCGCTCCCCATTTACTCATCGCTGGCCTTCTCTTAGTCGCCTTGTACGTCTCCCACGAGAAAGATGGTGACAATTTACTCTGCCATCACCATACGGCTTCCTTTATTCCGTTCTATTGTTGCTTAGTTTAAAATACGCGCAAATCGGTTGAGTGGGCGGGAGAGACATCCGCCTAATCTCGCGTTCGCGCACCTTGATTAATTCCCAATTTCCCCCCTTCAGGGATGAGGCCCACTACTAATTAAACGAGTCAATACAGCGGGCCGGCTTACTTCGGGAAATTAAACTTCCGACGCACTCCGCCGCGCGCCTACATTTGAATAATCCGAATTATACCTTGGTGGCCACTGTCTTTCACAGTTTGGGAAACTTTCAAGATGGTATTAATTGATGAAAAGTACTATTAATTTAAATCTAATTATCTCGCCCTTCCCCTTTTCGCTATACCTATTATTAAGGGTTTCCGCAGTATGTCCTTTTATGTCTTTTTCCTCTATATATCCTTTCTTTTTCATTCTCTAAGTATTATTCTTCTGTCTTAATTGTCATAAAGAATGATGATATTAGTCTGTATTAAAGAAAAATAGGGCATAATTTTTTTTAAGCTGTGTTCCGACTTGGAATCCGCGTCTACAATCCAGACTATGCTTAAACGTTTTCGTCTTGGTTGGCCGATTGGTTTAGGAAGCCGTCCTCATTGCAGTTCCCGAGTCAAAGATATCCCTCCTCAGTGAAATGTGCTATGGACATCAGCCGAGTACATTTCAGAGTCATTATCACCTACTCATTATAATTTGCATCCCTGCTTGCAGGTCCAGTACAGTATTCAACTGTACTGGACCTATTGCTATAATGATAATTGTAAACATGTTATCTCTAAATAAAAATTTTCTTATCTTATCTTATCATTCCTAGTTATACATAAAGCCAGTATACTCATTCGACATCCGGTAAAGGAGTTTGAACTGACTCTACCAAAAGTACAAAGTTATCCTGTCTTCTATAAAAAGCTACGATAATTAGTATTTTTACGTACCCTTTTACGTTTCCAAGTAGCCGTAGAAATGCTCCTCTGAAATAAGTCCGCGGATGGGATGACACTCCAGGTGCCTCAATGGCCGCGCTCGGATTGTGGAAGGCTGCCAACTTAGCCTGTACAGCAAATAGCCTGCCTCATACTGTCGAGATGACACCTTCAACGATACCCCTGTCGTATATTGGAGGGTATTACGGCCGCCTTGGTCGAATGCTCAGATTGCTGGGTATTGGCCAAGAGGTCCCGGGTTCGAATCCTGGTAGGGGCAAACTTTGTGATGACCACAAATCTTTGTTCCCGAGTCATGGTTGTTGTGTATATGTTTATTTACGTAGTATATTTTCAACATTTATATACATAATTATATTAAAAATATGTCCGTCATCTAGTATCCTTAACACAAGTGCTTAGGCTACTTACTTTGGGCTAGATGATAGGTGTGAGTATAAAAATATTTATTTATTTATTATTATTATATATTTATTAAGGCTGATCTGCAATATGTTTCAAAGAAAATGATTGTGCTTAGAACAAGTTCGAAAAATTACATTCTTGCTGCTAGAAACAAACCCGCGTCATCTGCATTCCGGACAGTCGCCTATACCACTAGGCAAACCAAGACAATATGTTTTTCAATATTGCTACCTAGATTCTTGAAATTGCCTTTTAAACCGACGGGCATGCATAAGGACATTAATGAGATTGAAGAGAAAGAATTAGTATCTAAGGATCGTAGCAAGTGGAAAGAAGTGATATCTGCCCACCCCACCGGGAGAAAGGCGTGACGTATAATTCAAGAATAAGGTTGTATAAATATTTGTAACAGTACAGACGAAATTTGAAAGAACTACATACAACTTTAATTAAATTAAGTCGACAACAGAAGAAAGCGGACAAGCATAACGCTGCTAACTGCCATAGGTCAAGATAAATAAGTTAACTCGAAATTGAATCATAACACCCAGGCGTAAGGATAAATATTGTACAGGCGGTGTGCTGAAATAATTATGTTCTGCTCGAAACAAAACATTAGCCTTAAATTATAAAATTCGAATGTAATCCTTTCGCGAGAGGAGCGCGGGTGATATTATCTCACAAAGAGCTTGCAAGTGGACTGTAATATCCGAGTCGCAAACACTTTTTCAATTAAAAACTATTTAAAAAGTTTTATTTAGCACAGCAGAGCGCAGTCAGAATAATTAAGGACGCCGGCCGGCTCTGGCCAAAAGAGAGGTAAGTTTTAATTTTACATTAAACAAATAAATTAGATTTCCTCGAGTTAAGGCGCAGTTCAGGAGATTCCGCGATTCTGATTTTCTGCTTTGAATATTGTAAACACGACAGCTCAGTCGTTTGCGTAGGCGAGCGCAGAGAGGCGGTTGCCCGCGGAGATTTGTTGTAGACACTCCTCTGCAGCTTACAGACAGAGTTGCAGTGAAAATCGTCAGAGAAAAACGTGTGCAAGAAAATATTTAAAAAGCTTCTATAAAAGTAATGAGGAGGAGCAGTGGCATAGCGCGCTTGGCCTACGGTAGCGAAAACTAAGCAATGTACGCTAAGGCCGGTCATTGGGGACAAATAGCATTGGTTTATGTACGACATGTATGTATTTAGATTCTCTACTAGTACTCTTTAGAAATAAAAATAGACAATTTATTAGTGACGCAAATAAATTAATCTACCTTTAGTTATATTGCAAGCCTATCTTTAGTTTGTGTGTTGTATGGCTCTTTAGTCAACTGAGGCCGCTCATAACTGATCCCGTGGGATGAAGCGTATACATTTTCAGATGGTAACAAATTATACCTTCAAATAATAAAAGTTTGTGATCAATAAGTCTCTCCAGTATTATAGCGCAGGTATGTGACACAAAATCAAGATGGCGACCGTGAACTGCATCCAAAAACACGTATTTACAAGCCGATATCTCGAATCGGACAACAATTCGAAATGTGACCCCATAATAACTTCTTGCCCTCTAGAAAGGATCTATCCATTGCTATAAAGTCGATTGGTCAGTAGACCAAAATGCCCTTTATTATAATATTCGGATGATATACATTTTCGCTGAGTGTGGCCAGCCCTTAACAGGTATCCTGGCAACCAATTAACACAGGCGGTAAAGTCGCCGACGCCAGACAGACTGTAGGACGACGGATTCCTATGTTACTTAAATTATTTCGTTTTATTATTAAGCTTTATTATTAAAATATATAAATAGTACTCAAGGGCATGTCCTAATATTCTCTTAGTTGATATTGGGATAGACAGACCTCGAGGAATAAACATAAAAATACCCTCCATATTGCAATATTTGTTGCGTAGTTCGTCCCTGGAATAAATCACGCTTGCCGTGTTGTGACGGCACAGCAGAATACAAGAGCAGTGACAATTGTCACAACCCCCATCTCTCCAGTGAGTGCCGTACAATTCGACTAAGGGAGGTAAAGACACAGATGAGTATTGGGCAATATTTTCCTGCTCTAACTCCCACTAAAATCCCGATAAAAGACAATGTCCAGTGGTGGAGAGAGATTTTGTCCAAGGACGTGGACAAAATCTCTCTCCACCACTGGACCTACCGCCTGGACCGCCTACAAATGCAAAATATCACACAACATCTTCAGATAAATGCATCAAAGTATATACCGCAGAATATCCTTTCCAAATTCACAAGAACAAAGGGCCGTGAACATTCCAAGGGGCAAATACGAAGCCAAATCCGTAATTTTGAGTTGATTTTCATTCCACGGATACCATGCGGGATTGAGGTGAATTATGTGTAAAGTATTTCATCAACCCTCTGACCCTTTATGCAGAGTTTCGAAACTACTTTGACCATGGTTGTCTTGGCTGTGCAAATTGAATTGGGTAGTAATCATGACTGCTTCCGTTCATTTTCCATCCATTTTCTCCAAGAATAGATGTAAGATAGAAGTATAGCATACCCAAAGAGGGTTGGTGTCAGGCAGGCGGCCGGCTGTCAAACCTAAGCCAAAACCTTGAGCAGTATGGATTGGAATGTTGTTATCGCAATCACTTTCTCCGTTTATCGGTCTCTCGACATGGTCCTTTCTGATTATATATCCTATATATAGACCCCAGATAAACTGGCAACACGGCAGTAAGAAAAGACTGATTAAAAAAGCGGACTCACAACAAGTAGACATTTTAAGCGAAAAGACAAATATTTCCCATAAAACCATCCATAATCACACGTAGCCCGTAACTCGGCGAGCCTGGCGCCATCAAATTAAAATAAACATAACCGTATAGCATAGGAACTGTTATTTGTGAACCTACATCAGCCGGGCGTGAGCTCAGGAAGAACCGTAAACCTAATCTTATCTCGGCATATTTCTCGTGGGGCACACCCCCGAATAAACTATCTTAGGCAGTTCGCACGGACGCGACTTTTCCTGTAACACGGATGGTCTTTCGACTATTTTGCGTTAAAACATTACATACATAAATATTTAAACATACATACATATAAATCACGCCTATATCCCCGAAGTAGAAGGCAGAGGTGAGTTGAACACCCACTTTTCGCTAATTAAATTAGGTCGCATATAATATTGCCATCTATCGGGCACACACGAAGCGTATATTTCTATCAGAGACGTCAGTTAACTTTATTGAATATTTAATGTCATAAAATTTCGTTTAAACCTAGACCATAGACCCGGCAATAATAGCGACTAGTTTTGTATTAGCATTTTTTGATATTAAGTACTCATTAGGTTCTTATCGCTGTGTTGACCCTTAGTCGCCTTGTACTATACCCATGGGAGAGATGGGGGTGGTGACAATTGTATTTATGGTTTATTCTTATAAGGTGTCACGCCGGAGATATAGGCGTGATTTATGTATGTAAATAGCACCTGTCTTATTGTATGGCTCCGAATGCTGGAACACACAGAAGGTGAACGTATGATTGGATTCAGTTGAGGCGACAGTACTTTCTCTGTTCTGTGGGGGAGACAGTGATAGATACCTAGATGGGTGTGGGTGGGCGGCGGAACTAGAATGGACAAGACAAGGAAAGAGCTCATAAAAGGAAGTACAAAAATAGCGCCGGCGACTTCAAACTTGTCAGGGAGGCAGTCTGCTCATGAATAATTAAACCATTATTGAGTTCAGGTCGCGAATAATTTTTCCGACATTTTTGAACTAATTTTTCTTTGTTATTTTTAGGAAGGAAGTGTTGGAGAGGCGATCTTGAGATATACTGCAAAACATGACGGCCGCCTTGGTCGAATGCTCAGATTGCTGGGTATTGGCCAAGAGGTCCTGGTAGGGGCAAACTTTGTGATGACCACAAATGTTTGTTTCCGAGTCATAGTTGTGTACATGTTTATGTAGGATATTTTCAACATGTATATACATAATTATATTGCACAAGTGCTAAGTCTACTTACTTTGGGCTAGATGATAGGTGTGAGTGTAAAAATATTTATTTATTATTATTTATTTATTACATGGACGGAATGGCCTTTGTCCAGCAGTGGGATCTAATAGGTAAATATAAAAAAAAAATATGTAGAAGAAGCTGTAGTAGACAGTAAATAGTAATGATGCCGCCTTCTCAATATGGAATGGAATTGACAAACAGATAGGTACCAAAGGGACTATCCATTTGGTATCTGGTGAGTCCTGTGCCAGAAGGCAGCAATTTATTTTATTTTATTTATTGCTTTATGCTTTACGCAGCCCAAATCGGGCACACTGCCTAAAGTAGGTACTGTCAATGGCAATTCCGACTGTACAAAACTGTCAAATTTTTCTTCAATCCATTGTCAACCATAACTATTTGGTGGTAAAGCACAAAGTCTATTGAGAAAAGTATAGACATTCTATGGTAGCCTGGCGTGCTGTTGACTGAACGATGGTGATAGATATGTCGAAATTTCATTTACTTCCTCTCACAAAATGTATATAGATATAACTTTACACACCCGAGTGCCCCTTAGGCAATGTACCCGTTATGGGATTCCTTCCCCTAAAATCCTAAGTTGAACAGACTATAGGGTGTGCTGCAAAAGTTACTTGATGTGGAATCCGATACGCGCGAGTGCAAACACCCTTACACATTTAGGCTGTTTTTTAACTGGATCAGTAGGTATGCCGCATGGTAGGGCATACCTACCGTTAAATCCTTTTTGCTGTCTGCTGTTGTTATAAGGGAGTTGATGGGACCTTGAAAACTATTCGTTAACGAGCCTGCAGTTTCATCCTCTTTCATTTGGCGCTACGTTTTTACAGCAAGGAATTTATGTATTTTACTAACTATATTTACTTACAAAATGGAATTTAATTTGCATGGTTGTACTCAGGTGAATATGATTATTGGTCAATGAACACGTTAATAATCCTATATATCTCAACTTTTTATCTGAGCCTTGTGGTGACGGCAGAGTAGAATACAATTGTCACCTCCCCAAATCTCTCCCGTGGGTGTCGTACAAGGCGACTAAGGATAAATCAGCGATGAGGAATGGGCAGCAGCGTTCCTCTTATACACCTAGCAATAGCAATGTACTGCGAGTTTTGTGCCCCATAAATGGCAATAGGCTCGCAACGTGGGTGCTAGTTCACCTCTGCCTACCCCTTGTGGGATATAGGCGTGATTTATGTATTTATGTATTTTATCTGTATTATTTTACTATTGTCTCAAATTACGCAGCTTTCTTATATAGCTCGATTTCTTATTCTGGTCAGTTTTCCAGTATTTTCTACGGTATTTCTTTGTGTAAATCACTAACATTGAAGTAATATTTATTATGCAGCACCGAGCTATTATTACATGCTAAGAGCGAGGCTATTACGTATGAAGTACATCTTTTAGAGATTTAGTTATTTTAAGAATGTTCTTTATATTTAACGTGAAATATTTCACGTAGCAGTATTTAATAATATGTTTATTATTATTTATAGAAAACTTTTAAAAGTGTAATCTATTGTAGTCTGATATGAATTCTGACATAATTATAGCTATGGCGTTTTCTCGATTCAATTGAAGCCACAGTGATTCGTTTCCTGTATATTCTATGCTTTTGCTTTTGGTCTCCTCATTTAATCCCTTCGCAACCATGAAGTACATCTTCTCCTCCCTCACATAAATCATTTTTCTGGTCTACCTTTCCATAAACGTCCATCACCACTATTTCTAGGCCGCGTGGTGACGGCAGAGTAGAATACAATTGTCACCACACCAAATCTCTCCCGCGGGTGTCGTACAAGGCGACTAAGGATAAACAGTGATGAGGAATGGGTAGCAGCGTTCCTCTTATACAACCTAGCAATGTACTGCGACTTTTGTGCCCGTTAAATAGCAATAGGCTCGCCACATGGGTGCTAGTTCATCTCTGCCTACCCCTTCGGGGATATAGGCGTGTTTTATGTATGTATGTATGTACCACTATTTCCGACTGATGATGGTTTGATTTCACTATTTTTATTTGTAATGTCGTACTATCACTGTAACTGACAGTTGGAACAAAATTGTGTAATCTTATTGTATATCTTATTTGTTTGTTTAGTATCTAAATTGATATTCATACCATTTCCTGTGCGTGTAGGTTACCTCTTATAAAACTTTTGAACGAAAACTCTTCATGTTCCGTTCTCGCCTATTTTACTTTCAAAGTTTATGAACCGCGTAAAAAGCGGAGATACGTAATGAAATTTGATGGCAAATGCCAACGAGACGTAAATTACGATCTACTCTTTTTGCCACCAAAATAATACAGAAATCAACTAACGTTTATTACACCAACATGTCACCAAGGAACATTATAAAAAGGATCGTTATCAAAAAGTTTCAGTATAAGACAAATGTTGGTACGTACATTTCAGGACGTGGGCTTGAATATACTGTAGGCACGTGACAGTCGGCCAGCCAGCCACCGGGGCACCTTAGGAGACAAACAAGCTAATATATATTCAAGCCTTTACTGCGTTATAACGGCGGAGTTTACGCTCGCTGTGAGCTAGTGTGCGCTTTGAACAATTTATGAAGGACACGGGCGCCGCACACTCGCGCGACGCACGCCTCCGCCACGCGTGACTCTAAACAAGCTTATTGATACCCGCAGGGAATGTCAGTCGCAGTATCTCTACTGCTCCCATCGCACATGCCAAGTGACCAACATACCTCACGCATTAGAAACACTTTTTTCCATACAGCACCCGTACGTAGAATAAGAGTACAAGGAGCCAGTATTATGTATGCTGATTTCAATTGCTTTGGTCGGGTAGGCCACTTTTACACTTTGCTATTATCCTCAATGAGTGAGAGAGACAGGTCGACGAAAGCAACTGCAATCGGGTTACATAATAACCCCACAGGTCTACACACGCGGCGCTATAAATAGTACACTCGTGTGCCTTCCCACCCGCTCCCCCCACTACACGGCACGCCTGAGCCGAGGTCCGCGCCTTTAGAGGCACCCCCAGGCCTGCCGCTCCAAGCTCGGACTCGTAGCGCCCTGTGACTACGAGGATCGCCGCGGTAGTGAGTATAGTATACGATATTAGGTTATACTTGCGTACGTTTGCAACCATACCTATAATAAATAATAATAAATATTTTTACACTCACATCTATCATCTAGCCCAAAATAAATAGCCTAAGCGCTTGCGTTATGGATACTAGATGACGGACATATTTTTAATATAATTATGTATATAAATGTTGAAAATATACTACATAAACATATACACAACCATGACTCGGAAACAGACATTTGCGGTCATCACAAAGTTTGCCCCTACCAGGAATGCGCGGCCTATAGGTAACCTTCTGCATTGCCTACGTACAGCGGCCAGCAAGTAGCGACTAGGACGTGTGGAAACTATCACAATCAAAGTTTGTAACGCGCTCGTTAGCGGCATGCCGGCTGCTGCGCACTTTGATTTTTAATGACACTAAAATAACTATCCCTTCGGCCGTTCCCACAACCAACAACTGAATTAGATATATAAAGTTTATGACACTTCTTTACAACTTCTATGAAGCGTGATGGCCTTTTTAGATGTTTTTGTATCCGCACCAAAGTTTCAGATAGTTCGCACGCTCATTTATTATCTGAGCTGATTTCTCTAAGTACCTACTCTGATTCTAAGGGCCTATAATTATTTACGTCATTAATAATATTTCAGATATCTTCCTCCAATAAACTAAAATTGCAATTTCTATTTATGTGTAGTTTATTAAATAAATTATTAAATAAATAAAATTGCCACAAATTTATATTTAAATTATAACTACTTATTTAATCTTAAGTAAAGATTTTGGTGGTTATTTCTAACCACCAAAATCTTTGTACTAATTTTTCTAACATTTATATAATGTTAAAATTAAAATCAAATAGTTTATAAAGCAAACCCAATCTTAACCGAACGCACGGTATTAAAAACGGTAGTAAAAATATCTGCTTTGGAATGTTTAAAATTTATTTCTACATTGCGAGGGTACCCGTTGGCTTACAACGTGAAGTGTAAAGGTTAGAAGAATTTCGGCAAGTTAATTAGTGTCTTGGGTGGCCGAGCGGTCAGGCACCTGCCCGGATAGCAGCGGACGCGGGTTCGATTTCCGCCTCAAGATCATAATTTTTTGAAATTCTTTTTCTAACCACCAAAATCTTTGTACTAATTTTTCTAACATTTATATAATGTTAAAAATTAAAATCGAATAGTTTATAAAGCAAACCCAAGCTTAACCGAACGCACGGTATTAAAAACGGTAGTAAAAATATCTGCTTTGGAATGTTTGAAATTTATTTCTACATTGCGAGGGTACCCGTTGGCTTACAACGTGAAGTGTAAAGGTTAGAAGAATTTCGGCAAGTTAATTAGTGTCTTGGGTGGCCGAGCGGTCAGGCACCTGCCCGGATAGCAGCGGACGCGGGTTCGATTTCCGCCTCAAGATCATAATTTTTTGAAATTCTTTTTCTAACCACCAAAATCTTTGTACTAATTTTTCTAACATTTATATAATGTTAAAAATTAAAATCGAATAGTTTATAAAGCAAACCCAAGCTTAACCGAACGCACGGTATTTGTAAAAATATCTGCTTTGGAATGTTTGAAATTTATTTCTACATTGCGAGGGTACCCGTTGGCTTACAACGTGAAGTGTAAAGGTTAGAAGAATTTCGGCAAGTTAATTAGTGTCTTGGGTGGCCGAGCGGTCAGGCACCTGCCCGGATAGCAGCGGACGCGGGTTCGATTTCCGCCTCAAGATCATAATTTTTTGAAATTCTTTTTCTAACCACCAAAATCTTTGTACTAATTTTTCTAACATTTATATAATGTTAAAAATTAAAATCGAATAGTTTATAAAGCAAACCCAAGCTTAACCGAACGCACGGTATTTGTAAAAATATCTGCTTTGGAATGTTTGAAATTTATTTCTACATTGCGAGGGTACCCGTTGGCTTACAACGTGAAGTGTAAAGGTTAGAAGAATTTCGGCAAGTTAATTAGTGTCTTGGGTGGCCGAGCGGTCAGGCACCTGCCCGGATAGCAGCGGACGCGGGTTCGATTCCCGCCTCAAGATCATAATTTTTCGAAATTCTTTTTCTAACCACCAAAATCTTTGTACTTATTTAATGTTGATATACATTCATCGTTGAAAATGCTAGAGATAAAAAACCAACCTCACATGTAATGGCCATCTTCTTTAATGTCCGAATTGCTGTGCCTATGGATGGTAGATGGTATATAGTGGACGATATAGGGAGTTGAGGAGCTTTTTGGCGTAATTGTGTATTATTATACGATTAAGCAATTTTCGCCAAGGCCGGTCATTGTAATCATCAAGTAATAGTTAAAAGAACGAATTTCATTAACGTCAGAGCATTTCTAATCCACTCCAGTGTACAAACATGAGACCGGATATTGAAGTGAGATTCGCAATCAGAACTGGAAATAAATGTCAATCTAATGTTGATTACTTTTCGCGGAGCTATCAAACTGTTTTTGTCAACGCGGCATCGGGGGAGTATTACACTGAATTATTCATCTGATTGATCTGGTATTGGCACAGCTTACAATTACAACACAAATATTGAGTGGCCATGCAAATTATGAGGCGGTAATCTATGTAATTGAAGTTTCATGGTACATACAGAGCATTGCCCTATATGTTGATAGAGATGACAAGAAACTTATTTTGATGACAAAATACTTATTTTAATTGATCAGCACTCTTACTGTAACTGAAAAGGAGATACTAAAATGTACGATATATGATGCGTCCTACAGCGCAGTTTTCTTAAAATTACCGTACTAAAGATGTCGTCAGGATAGCCATGTAAGAAATCACTTCTATTTTTAATGATGGAAAGATAAACGGGTCTACAGATACATTTAATATGAAGCGAGCTTATATCACCCACAGACTCGTTATTCTTGGATGATGTATAATCGCAGGGAGGCATTGAGTCATAATGTCAGCTCACCATACTTCTAAAGCTATTTGCTGAAAAAAAATTCTTGGCTTAAAAGTCAGAAAAATTATAACAAAAAAGTACTAAGATGAGAAAATATTTTGAAAATTATGTCTGCTGTGACGTGAACAACAATTAGTCGAAACAATTTATTGTAATTAACACAAATAAAAATATAATTGTATTAATCAAAATAAATAATTTTGCCATGAGATGAGCAAATAGACACCACTGCTGAAGCTAATCTTGAAAAATCGCCTCCAAGTAGCTGACAGCATTGTGTTCTTGTAATTAAGATGTTGGTTAAGGTAATAATTTCATTACGACGATAATTATTTTATACGGGGCCCGAAAAGGGCAAGGTATTAAGTAAATTTGGGTAAAAATAATTATTCCACCGTTCACCGTTATACTTCATTATATTGTTTTGACTACCGATTGGCCGAGCACTCAATAAGTCTTATTTAAGTCTAAAATACACAGTAGGTACAGAAGGTTCATGTATTGGAAAATGGAAAATAGATTTATACGGCATAGGGTAGGGGAAAGCAGCCCGAAACGGATACACCGCTTAAAATGGGTACGATCGAGGATAGTAATGGTCATTTGAAGGTTGCTTTTTCTTTAGGGAAATAAAAAAAATACCTAAAAAGGGTTGGTGTCAAGCAGGGTTGGACGCCAAAATGTTGAACATCATGGATTGGAATGTCGGCATCCCAATCACTCTCTCGGTTCATCGATCTGTCGACAAGGTCCTCCTTTTCGTTTCTTTTCTATACATTCATTCATCACAAGCACCTTTCCTGTGTGACGGATGATATGAATCAAAAGGGCTACTCCCTTTGGCTCTCCCCATGGCTTGATGACGTCTGACCGATATGAATGGAAGAGGAAACATACTGCGCCAACCCTAGATAGACTGAGAACAGGGTAGGGAGAAGAAGAAGTTTACTTAAAATTTTAAAAATATTGAAGGAGTGCGAGCGCAATGACATGTGTGTTATCCTGAGGGGGCTCTAGCGTTCACTATTAAGCCGTAGCTTAACCATTTCCCTTTATATCATAGAAGTAGGACCTAATAGATTCGTCTAAACCGGCTAAAGAGGACGCCCAATACGTTACACGTGGTTGGTGCGACGCGTGTCGTAGCAGGCTTTTAGCAGGAACGGGGTGCACAAGGTAAGACAAGGAGCGGTTAGCGGAGCGTTCTTCTTCTTCCTGCCTTGTTCCCAGGTTCCAGTGGAAATCTGTCGCTTTTCCATAGGTATTAAGGGTGGAACGCCATAACCCACTGTGCTGGCCCAGCGTGGATTACAGTCTGTTCATCGTAGGATGATGCGCATATTATACTCTTTTCATATTATTATATCATAAAATTAAATGATGATCGATAGTATGTGGGTCAGTCCCAGTTGGAGATCATCTGCCTGTGTGCCTGCAGCGTGCTCCTACCTGCCTCCTACACGACCACTACTCCTTGGCCCTCCCGTTAGCCTACCTATCTTTTCCCTTAATTTTTTTCTTTGACTTTGCACAAAGTGGAAGTGCTATTTTAGTTAACGTGATAAACTCTATTTTACCTATTCCCCCGTAGTGGGAGGCTGGCCTCTGCTTCTCTTCTTATATAAGTTTTTGTCGGAAAAAGGCAGGCTACTGTATAGCCTGCCTTTTTCCGCTGTCCGACCGCCACTGTCGTCATAGCGCGACCATCACGCTATTAGCGGGCCACTCGGGCGCCCGCGCCGTTACGTTCGTCACGCCAAATGGACGGTCTCGTCACGGCGCGTCACGCGCGACAAGTGGCTCCGTCCTACCACTTCACGAACCAATTTTAGCCGTATCGAAACTGTGCCCTGTTTTAGTTTGATAGTCGTCACCGTGTTCATACCTGAAAATACGTACAATGGGTGTTTGATTAGCTTACTTATATTATTTATTAACTTCGATGCCGGCCTGGGAGCGAAGAAATAACGTACGAAACGGCTGGCCTAGGCCAAAACTTTGAGCAGTTTAGATCGGAATGTTATCATCCCAATCACTCGTTCCATTCAGGTCTCTCGGAATCGTGCTTTCCATCACTTTTATATACATTTATTCATCACAGTGATATTGATCAAAAAGGAGTAGATGACTTGATGATCTAAGAAGAAGCTTAATGTCGTAGGCACGACGCCACCGAATAATAGTATAATTATTACCTCGGGCGGTAAAACAGAAAGTCTCAGATGGCATCTACCTCCCTTGGTATATAATCTACTATTATGTCATCCTCTCACCAGGAAATTGGATTTTCTGTACCTAGTCGTAGCGGGCGGAAAACGTCACTTTCTGGTCAGGTGTGGCACAAAACAATTTATTAACATCGTGTTGCGTTTTTGGCCGTGTGGTGACGGCAGAGTAGGATACAATTGTCACCACCCCAAATCTCTCCCGTGGGTGTCGAACAAGGCGACTAAGGATAAATCAGTGATGAGGAATGGGCAGCAGCGTTCCTCTTATACCACCTAGCAATAGCAATTTACTGCAACTTTTGTGCCCGATAAATGGCAATAGGCTCGCCACCTATTACATGGGACCTAACATAATTGGCGAAACGTGGGTGCTAGTTCACCTCTGTCTACCCCTTCGGGGATATAGGCGTGATTTATGTATGTATGTGTTGCGTTCGTTTAGTAGTTTATAGGAACAAAACCAAATGATTGCGAAATAATGAATGCGACTGATGCGCGCATTACAATAATTTTGCGGTTCTGTGGCCAGGCCTGCCACGACGGATTATCGGCCGTGATTGTTTCATATCGTACGCTGGGCCAGTACACAACACTGTGGCGGATTCGGTTTGATCGAAATAAATTTATTTCATGGCGATTCTGAACATGCCTCTGTGTACATGTCGTCAATTTATATTCGAACGAATAGAACACAAATGACGTATTACGGAGAAAACAACGACCGTCATGTCAAATAGTGTAGTTGCGCGCTTTCAATGGCATCAGTCAGATTTTTGTTTTAATCATTTAATAGCTGTGTTATTGTGGTGTGGTGTCATTTTGATGCGTAAGGAATATAGGGTTCCTTGTTGACGTTCAATTATGCGGAATCATTTAAATAAAAATATTATGATGCGTTTGACGTTGAGAATGTTATAGTGGTCTTCACCACCTTATCAGTCGCCATTATGAACTCTGTGGATTTGCACCAAAGATCATATTTTAATGTAAAATTCAAGAAATGTAAAATTTAAGACATGGCTGTACGGGCTAGATCCCTTTGCCTTCCCTAATAATTAAAAAAAAATAAAGAGAAGCTGTTAAAAAATTACATCTGTATTCTATTCGGATTCACTTTTCGGAGTGTTTGGCGCGTTTCGTGGTGTCAGTCAGATTTATTTTCGCTAATTCAAAAAATGTACAGAGTGGATTTTGTGCAGTGAAAGTGGTGTTATTTTGATGCACAAGCATCCGTGTTGATGTGCAATTATACAGAATCATTGAAAACAAGTCTTATGATGTGTTTGATGTTGTGGTGAAAACCACTTGAAAAGTGGTTTTGTCCACTTCATCAGGCACCATCATAAACTCTGTTACCATTAAATTCGCTCCAAGCACTCCCTAGATGCGTTCAAATGTGTGACACCCATATTTTAACATAAAATTCATTACATTCATACATTTCACCCACTCATTATTTCATAAGACTACAGATAAAATATACACTAAAGACTTTGCTGTATGGGCTAGACCCTTTGCCATCCCTAAAATATAGGGAGAATTAAAAATCAACAACAATCTGTATTCTATTCGTTTTCTAATAGATTGACTACATGTATTTAGAGGGCTGAACGGGTAACATTGAATTACAGCATCAGGACCCGAAGGAGATAGTTACTGCCGAACACAACGACATCATAAACGTTATGACATCAGTCTGAATGTTCATCTTAAACGGCTCAGAGTCATATGAATCACATTATATAAAGATGTATTGCAATTGCTTTGTTATTTTGTGGAGAGAAAATCTGCACTAGTTAGTATGGATTTTCCGTTGTTACGATGCCATTGCTCTGATGCTGTCGGGATAGTAATATGTTTTTTTTATGTTGAGGAAAGCAATAGGATATTTACAATATATAATATGGTGTTGAATATAAAATGTTGAAAAATGTTGTAGGTATGTAAAAAATGTATTAGCTCTACATACAAAAATCACGCCTATATCCCTGAAGGGATAGGCAGAGGTGAACAAACACCCACGTTTCAATTTTAATTTTAAGATTATATAAATGTTAGAAAAATTAGTACAAAGATTTTGGGGTTAGAAAAAGAATTTCGAAAAATTATGATCTTCTCCCCGCCTCAAGATCATAATTTTCCGAAATTATTTTTCTAACCCAAAAATCTTTGTACCCACGTTTCGCTAATTAGATTAGTTCCCATATAATAGGAGGCGTGCCTATTGCCATTAATCGGGCACGGAAATCTCAGTACATTGCTAGGTGGTTTAAGAGGTAAGCTGCTGCCTTACTCATTGCTGTCTTTACCCTTAGTTGCCTTGTACGACACCCGCAGGAGTGATGGGAGTGGTGACAATTGTATTCTGCTCTGTCGTCACCACACGTCTATTACCTTTAACGATCAGATTTCTCCGACTGATTTTGAACAGGAGCCATACCTATTTGAATGCCGAACCTATCTAGAATTTATGTAACAACTGTCATTACTATTTAAAAGGTAAAACAAAATTAAACTTGTTTTTCCTTAGTTGGTCGGACCATGTACTATGTGCAATGTGTATCCCAGTCGAGTGCAATAAAATATTCTATTATATTCTATTTTTGAGACCTGGATTTATTGAGAATGACGATAAAATTACATCATTTCATTGTATTGTACGTGTCTTTTATAACGTGAAGGCGTAAATTAAATTGAATTGTATGTTGTCAAATGCGATACGTGGTTGGGCTTATATTAAGAGGTCTGGCTTTGACGTAGTGAAATCTCCAGTGGACTATTCTTTTTAATATTAGTCATAATTTTAATAATACATTAAAAACAATTTGAAATCCAATAAAATCTCGAATTATGTTGCTTGAAGTTAGATTTAAGAGCAGAAAATATATGTTTTATAATGTGGTAGAGCATTTTCAAACTAATATAAGGCCGGTCATTGGATGTGTGACCAAAAATTTATTATCTCGAGCTCCTCCGTGCTTCGGAAGGCACGTTAAGCCGTTGGTCCCGGCCGCATCTGCAGTCGTCGTTAATACCCACCAACCAGCACTGGGCCAGCGTGGTGGGTCATGGCTCAATATCCCTATATTCTTCCATCCATAGGGAAGGCCCGTGCCCCAGCAATGGAGACATAAAAGGGTTGATGATGATGATGATGATGTTACTAATCTTTAAATATCAGACTGATATTTAACCATTAGTAACAATTTTAGTTAGTTATGTTACTAATGGTTAAATATCAATCTAATATTATTACTAACAGTTAAATATCAGTCTCATTATTTAAAGATTAGTAACAATTTTTAACAATTGGTTGAGTTAACTATAATTGCATCAAAAAACCGGCCCTTAGTCGCCTTGTACGAAACCCAAGGGAAAGATTGAGGGTGGTGACACGTGCTAGTTAGCATAGTTCCAGGTGAGTTGGTTTTAAAGTTTCGTCGGCTGACTAAGTACATTCTTCGACTGAAATTTAACTTAACACGCCGATCAATAAAGTTGTTTATCCAGTGTGAAAGTTGCTTTACTCAGGGGTTTCACAAATCAGAGTTTGTTTGTTCGTCGCGCTGCGGACAGTCGCGCGATCACCTGCGGACCCTGTCCAGAAGTACGCGCGAGTGAGGCGCGATTCGTTACGCATTGCTGTTTTTAGAGAGCCTTGGTTTAATTGTGTAGAGGCAAACCAGTAATGTACTCGAAAACGCTGAAGAGAACGCGCGTATTTCGCTTAAGGCTCTAAGCTGACACGCGTCGATCGCCAACTCCCAAAGCCTTATTTACTTATTTTTGTACGATTTGTTTTATGTGACCGTGGGGACGGCTTGTGTTTTCGACAGTGTTTAGGCTGTCTCTCTTTAAATAAAACTTGCGCACAGTTTACTTGAACTTTAGGCAGGGTTATTGGTGATACACCGGCAAGGCAACCTCGCAGAACTAGATAGTTGAAATAACAAACAAAAAGTTTGTTTTACGAGTTTTAAGATAACTCAATACATTGAACAAAAATGATTTTTCAAGCCTTTATTGTACTGCCGGTCGTGACATTTGTAAATCTATGTTTCATTCATAAACGAAAGGACGACGCTGCGCTTAAAGTGTAGAGTTACTAAGAATGTAGAGGTACATTCGAACGGTGAATTAAATCAATATTTATTTTTGTAAGAAAGTAATTTCTAATGAATTGTCAAAATTTTTAGAAAAAAAATTCTTGTTTATTATTTCGGCCATCTGGATTCTGGTTCTGCGAGGTTGCTGATATTTTACAATGAACCCTGTATAAATGCATACATAGACATTAGACACCTTGTTATCGTCAAAATGGTAGGTATTCCGTGCGTGTGAGAGGACGCCCGCGATGGCGGGTAGACCACTCACAAAGGCATTCCCCGCAGGGTGTCGGCACTTACACGCCAGAAGTATATATACATACATAAACCACGCCTATATCCCCGAAGGGGTAGGCAGAGGTGAACTAGCACCCACGATTCGCCAATTATGTCAGGTCCCATGTAACAGGCGGTGAGCTGCTGCCCATTCCTCATCGTTGATTTATCCTTAGTCGGTTTGTACGATACCCACGGGACAGATTTGGGGTGGTGACAATCGTATTCTACTTTGCCGTCACCACACGGCATACATACATACACATTCATAAGTCATATTATTAATCCCCAAATGGATAGGCAGAGGGTAATCGCATGTTGCACGCCAATAATAATTAGATTAGGTCAAATGGGTAGCGAGCCTTTTGCCATCCATCGGACATGTTAATGACTGTATTTAGCTGGGTGGTAAAAGAGGAATGCTGCCCATTACTGCGCTCTGTCTTAATCCTTATTCGCCTTGTACGACACTCCCGCTAGAGATTGGGGTGGTGACAACTGTATTCTACTCTGCGGTCACTACACGAAAAAGAATACCTTATACAAAACACGGGTCCGTCTTTTTTACACTCGCAAATCCTATTCTTAACCTAATCCGAAGGTAAGTAAAGAAAGTCACTAATTCGATGCTCCGTAATCTACTGTAGACATTCATTGAACAACGGCGAGATACGCGGTTAGTTTAGGCTTATTATAGGCTTAGATGTGATCTCGCCAAGGCGTTAGACTAACACATGCTTAATACATACATAGTCTGTGCGTATTGGGCAATTATGTCTCAGTCTTAAAAAGTCGTTATTAGTTCCTGCCTTCAAAATACTGATATGAGAGTAAATGATAACCAGATGGTAGCAAGAAAGAAATACGAGTAATCTTCTCCCTGCCCTGTTCCCAGTCTATCTGGGGTCGGCGCAGTATGTTTGCTCTTCCATTCATATCGGTCAGACGTCATCAAGCCATCCACTCCCTTTTGATTCATATCATCCATCACACCGTTAAGGTGCTAGTGATGAATGAGTGTATAGAAAAGAGACGGAACGAACCATGTCGAGAGACCGATGAACGGAGAGAGTGATTGGAATGACAACATTCCAATCCATGTATGCTCAAAGTTTTTGTTTAGGTTTTACAGCCGGCCGCCTGCCTGACACTAACCCCCTTTGGGTATGCTGTTGTTGGTGGTTTGCCCTCCACCATTCGGGTGCCCCAAGGTGCTTATTGGCCTACACCAGGCAATCTCCCTTAGTCGACTTTTACGACACCCATGGGATGAGTCGGGGCTCGCCTATTTTACGATATTTGTTCGCTCCCAGGTCAGCATAGCAGACAATACGAATAATACAAAAGAAATACGAGTAATACAAAATCACGCTTCTCTCCCCTAAAGGGTAGGTAGAGGTGCTTAACACTTACGTTTCGCCTGCTTATTTCAGATCCAGAAGCAGGGGTGGTGACAATTGTATTCTTCTCTGTCGCCACCACACAGCAAATAAAGAAACATGATTACGTGTCTCGAATAAATATTTTATCAGTTTGTAATTACACTAATGTACTTCTAGTTCCCTATCCGTATACAGGTCTTGTGATAAGCCTACGCCCGTGTGGCACCCGTATAGGTCCTCGGAGAATCTCTTCGTGAACACCTCAATAATGCAGGAACACTCGAAGGCATCCCGTAATTACTTGAAGCCCTGTACTAGAGCACTGCTTCCCGGGCCTTTTAATATGTAATCGACGCAATTTAGACAAAATTCCAACTTAGCCCACCATACTCCCACCCTCTGAATGCTGAATGAGCAGCTTGATGTCAATAATTAGAAGCCTATGAATAGCGAATGCTTTTGTTTAAGCGCCTGTTACCCGTTCACGCGTGCGGCAGTTTAATAAAGGCAGGGTTTTTAACCAACATGGATAAGTACAAATGAATCACTCTTATATCCACAAATGGGTAGGCTGGGGTGCATTAACACTCGCCGATAAAGTTAGGCCCATGTAATAGGTGGCGAGCATCTATCGGGCACATAAATCGCAGAATATTGCTTGGTGTTATAAGAGGAATGCGCTGACCTACTCATTGCTGTCTAAACCCTTAGTCGCCTTGTACGACAGTAAAATTGTATTCTGCTCCACCGTCACCACACGGCCAAACAGCCGTACTCAGAGACGTCAGTTAACGTCAATGAGTACTTTATACAAAAAATTTAAATTCAAAACTTTGTTACTAATATAATAAGGTGTGAAGGTGTGGACTAAGAAAGAAGACGTAATGACATGAATTGAGAAAGGAATGCTCGCATGGTTTGGTCACGTAGAAATTTAATACAAACTTGAGAACAACTCATTTAAGTAACGAACTATGTAGTTGCTTTACTATGTAGCATTAGAATATAGTATATTTGAACAAACAAGGTGTTTGAATCAACGGCAGCCGTGGTGAGAACCGAGCGGCGCCAATACGCAATTACCGATAGCTTGAGGCTGAAATAATTTTGATTTGAATAATGTCTCTCAATCTTATATATTCATGTGCTGTGTGGGGACACATATGGGGATGATATATGGGTGGGGGGCGAGATGGCCGGAGATCTATTGGCTGGGGTCATTTACCTGGTCTCAACGCGTAACTATTAGGACTGATGCATTCAACGATTAAGGGTAAAAAACACTGGGTGAAGAAACGTCATCATCATTACTAGCTATTTTAATTGTCCTCACTGCTGGGGCACGGGCTTTCCCTATGGATGGAAGAATATAGGGAATGAAAGAAACGTAATCATGTTCAAATTAAGTTGTGGATGTCGGTCTAAATTATTAAGGGTTGCGTATTGGATGGGAGATTTAAATTTGTAATCTGAAGTTCCTCTGTTTCGATATCTTGTTAGAAGATCCTCAACAATAATCATAAATAGGGCACAGTCATAATTTTAAAGTGGTCGCAACAATCAATTAAATTTGACCTTTACAAATTATTTTAATTTGGTCTAAATAAATACCCATGGGTGGGTATTTATTTAGAAACGAAACGTGGGTGTTAGTTCACCTCTGCCTACCCCTTCGGGGATATAGGCGTGATTTATGTATGTATGTATGTAAATACCCAAAAGTTAACCTAAACAATTTTGATAATATGACTATAAATTTATGTTAGTATCAGCGGTAATTAAAAGTTGCCGGCTAGTACCTTGCGAATACTGTGAGAACAGTAACCTTTACAATTCGTTCCAAGTATAAAATTTTACCTGGTTGAATCTATCGCCAGCTTGAGCTTGATTTGTGTGTCATCTATTGTGAACCGATTTAGGGATTATTATCGTTAAGTCAAAGTCCCTGATAAACTGGGAACAAGACAGGAAGAAGTAGCAATAATAAAATAAATAAATAAACAAATAACATTTAATTTGTAACTGTTTATTATCCCGAATAAATGAAAAAACAAAAATAAATACAAAACGTAATCCTGTCGTGTAGTTTATCTATTATAGATACTTTAGCGAACTGTTGTTATAGAACTGTTGACTTGACACTTTGAAGCACCACAACGTTATATTACAACTGGAAAAATACGAAGAAACAAAAATAAACATGTGTTTGTGGACAAGATACAGACAGGGCCGATACGAAGACGTCCCGTTTGCGTTGTTCAATTGAAACCTGTCGACTGATACGAAGCATTCTCCTCTCAATTGTATATAGGAAGTTGTATGTATGTTCTGTTTGTCAGCGTTCCATACTTATGAATTATTTAATCGGTATGTTGCAAAATTTAAGCTTTGTCTTTGTCATTACATAGGTATTAAGACAACCGGCGCCACCGCGTAGGCTATCACATTGAAAGATTCAAAAAGTATCGCAAGTGCGCCGCTCGCTCGTACCAACTCCGTAACAGTAGGTATCGGAGTTACGAGACAATTATTCGACAACTATAGAAAATAATTAACAAGAGATAAAACACGAAAAGATCCTTGATAGAGGAGAGAGGGTGTCGTCGCAGCCTTCCGAAGGCTCCTCGTTCTCAGGCCTGCTCGGATACTGACAGCTGTTCCTATTCTCAGCTTTGAATGTAAGCTTTATTGCAATAAGCTTCCTATTCAATAAGGCCTGGGAGATATTTCCAAACAATGATTAAGTAATCTATTCTAATCTAAATGTTGGCCTTGAGTTCATATTCTTAGTTTTTCGTAAGTAACCGAGCGTACACTAAATTTGAATGAAATATTTCTTATTTTCATCTTGCATTTGAAGCCCGGCTCTACCAAATGAATCGTCATCTGCATAGATACTAAATAAGTTCTTAATTTATTTATCTCTATCGAACACAAACAAAGCGCTAAATTAATTAATTCAAAACGAAAACTATTTGCACGAGAACCGTTAAATCGTTTACAAAACGCAACACGGTTGCACGTCATTTGGTTCATATTTAAACAGTCGTTTAATTTGCTCGGTTTTATTCAGCGTTTAATAGCGGCGGTTAGGACCGAAGAATGGGTAATTTGTTTGTTTCACACCGTCTGATTATTGCATTTTTTAGCGGGCGTAATTAAATAGTGTGGCGTTTTGTCTCTTCCACTCAAGGTTTCTCGACTGGTTACATTATTCTTTCGACATCAGTTTTTTATGCTAGGGAAGCTTATTTATGCCCTCATCTCACATGACGGTAAGTGACGATAAGGGCCGAAGATGGAATCGAGCTTCACCTGGAACCCAGCCAACCCCACTGGCTGTGTGCCCCACAAATTGATGGAACACAATAATGCTTTGGCGGACATTTTTCAGGAATGGCGAACTTTTTTCAAGTCCTCCTTGGTGGCGACTTGAAAAACGTCCGCCCATCATCCAAATCGAGCATAAATTTGTACTCCCCTATGGATCAAACTCGTGACCTCTGGATCTTAATACAGGTGGTTTGGTCGAATAGTAAAATTTGGTCTATGCCATAGATTAGACTCTTTCCCCCCTTTTTATAAAACATGGACTTAAGTAAGTCATGGCTTAAAAACGATGCTGTCACTTTTATTTGCTGAATGAAAGACAGAGTTAGCATCAATTTTAAACCATGACTAACTTCAGTCCATGTTTTATAATAAGGGGGTATGGGTCTACAGGTTCTATTTGGATTCCTGGTAACGGAAAATGAATATATTTTAAAATTATATACTTTTTATTTTTATTATTTACAAAAGGTAGGTAAAGGTCCAGTGGAGTCGCCGCGGTAACGATTCGCGCCGCGCTCACGTGTCCTAGGCCATTACTTTTTATTCGCCGCACGACGTTGATGAATGAAACGGTTTTATCGGAATGAAACTGGTCTCCCGACGATAGAGAGGGCCGCGCCTAATCCCAAATATTCCTGTAAAAGACTCCCAGGGCGGCGCGATTTTCTAGCGTAGTCTGAACCAGTTTAAAGCATAAGTTGGGTATGGGAGAAGAAGTTTTAAAAGTCAACTAAATGCAGTAGAAATGAGAGCGTTGACGAGCATGGCTGGAACAAGGCTGAGTGATAGAACAGTACAACAGTGTGATAAGAGAAAGGCGTGCTTTGAAAGAAGACGCAACGACAAGAATTGAGAAAGGGATGCATGGTTTGGTCTGGTCGAAATAATGAATGAAAGGAAAATGACAAAAAGGATTTATATGGCGGAAGTGAATGGAGAAATAAACTACATAACATCATCTCCATTTCATCAAATAAACATTAGCCCCTACCAGGATTCGAACCAGGAACGTTTAAGTTTATGACAAGTATCGTCTTAATAGCATTAGACAAAAGCCTATACTTATGAAGATATGATTCGTGTTACATATTCCAACATCTGTGTAGCAACTTTTCATGATTAAGGTCAGAATACTCAGACTCCCCCAGGACATGCGATGACCATCTCGAGACGCGTGACACCGAACACGATTTCATTAGTGGAATCGCAATCAATCATCGAGCAATCGAAAAGTAATTAAGATAAGACGCTCCACGTAACGATCCATCTGCTCCTATTTTATCTCGACTTAAGTACTTGTATTTTATTCGAAAAATCTGGAATCATTTCACTTTGCCACCTCTCCACATTGGGGAAAGAACTAATTTTGTTTGCTTTTTTTCATTTCTTACCTAAAATTAATTTGTTTTCAACTACTTACGTAGGTAGTAGGTATCAAATTAATACACTGGCAGACCTCAGATAACTGATTGATTATGTCATAAAGCGAGATCAATTTGATTATGTCATCAACACTTGTGTCTGAACGAATTGTTATCCTAAATTAGGTATTGGAAGTGTCGTATTTTAGAACTTATTATTTTAACCGATCATTATTGTGCGGCGTGTCGTTGCCGTGCCGGGTGGTGACGACAGAGTATAATACAATTGTCACCATCCCAAATCTCTTCCGTGGGTGTCGTACAGGCGACTAAGGATAAATCAATGATGAGGAATGGGCAGCAGCGTCTCTCTAATACCACCTAGCAATAGCAATGTACTGCGACTTTTGTGCCCGATGTATGGCAATGGGCTCGCCACCTATTACATGGGACCTAACATAATTGGCGAAACGTGGTTCACCTCTGCCTACTCCTTCGGGGATATAGGCATGATTTATGTATGTATGCATGTATGTGTTTTTGTTGCTACCTAGTTTGAATTTATACTCTAGAACTAATTAAAAGTAATTAAATTTATATCAATATTACTGGAAACGGCTAAAGATTAATATTAAGGTCGTATACCTCTGAGACATTCTTCACAAAATTTATTTTAATCATTACATAATTGAAAGGATTCTTAGAATGGACTGAAACAATTCTGTCACGTCTTAATTTGAATTTATTCTTGCAAGATTTTCTCTTCAAATAAATTAACCTAGAAGTTAAAAAAGTACCTTACAGGTAATGCTATTTACAGTATTGACAATTTTAACGTACTCTCTGTGAACGCGTAATTATATTGCAGCAATCTTATTGTTCCTTCTGCCCAGGGGCCTACCGCCTAACTCGATTGCTGATGATAGCTTTAAAGCAATGCAATGCTTACGGCTATAGCAGCCATCCTGAATTTTTAGGCGGTACGGATTTTGTGCCAAATTCATACATTTTAGTTTAGTTAAGGTACATTTGGTGCGATATGATAGCATGACGTCATAAACTATAGCTTTTGCTTTAGCAATCGAGTTAGGCGGTAGGTCCCCTGTTCTCAGTCTATCTGGGGTCGTAACAGAATATTTTAACTTTTCTCTTCCCCATCGAGAGATTGGTCTCTAAAGAATAGAACTATTGGGATGATAAGCCGACATAACTATCTAGTAATTAATAATGGACACGGCCAATGTCTTACTGCCGCACTCAGAGACGCCAGTTAACTTTAATGACTACTCAATATCAAGACATTTTATTTAAATCTAGACCACATACCCGGGAAGAATAGCTCCTAGTTTAAAATTGTCGTTTTTTGTATTATATACCTATTCATTAAGGTTAATTGGCGTCTCTGAGAGCGGCAGTTAGTGTGCTAATGAACGAATCAGGCAAACTTTGAGCCCAGTCTGCGTTCGCGGTATCGCAAGCCGGGTAGTCCCGGGGGTGTCGTAACATGTCGACCTGGTTCAGGCGGTGACAGGCCGCGGCTCCCTAGGGGTGGCTGTCTCTTGGCCGATCCAAACTTCGACAACCCTTTCTTTAGTTCAGATAACTCGCGCACCTACAGGGTAATAAAACGGGAGATATACGAAATAAGATTTTGCGGACCTATTAGTTTTTTTTTGGTCATCGCACCAGTGGTCACGTCTCCGGATGTTTATGTGGGTTACCTACTGTAATACGTAACGTTATTCCTAAGAAATGTAAAAATATTGACGCAATCGCAGGCCGGACGCGCCAAGTCACTGCGCTATCGAGCCCATTCCTAGCCATTATGACGAGATAAAAAACGTAAACAGTTTTGATCGACAAAAGACATTTAAGAAAAATAAAGATTTATTTTAAAATCCATCATCCATTTAAGAAAGACTTTGAGAAATGGTATTATAAATTTTTATTTTTTATAGTAAACACTCATCAACATTGTTTAGGTTATATCGTTGTAATGGCTGTATAGGTACTTTCTTGTTACCACACGGCAAAAAAAAACAAAATGTAATCATTATACCGTTCAAAATGGCCTCGTCTTCCCGCGTAATATTGTTGTACCATGGTAACAGCCGGAGATACCTACTTTGTAGAGAATAACATTTTTCAGGGCGTCATTTCCGTATCGCTCTCCCTCCCTCCTCTAGAGCGGACGTGAAATAGTGTACACAACTTCAATTTTAAGACGCCACGATTTTAACATCTATAATATAATAATTATAATAATTATTTTTACACTCACACCTATCATCTAGCCCAAAGTAAGTAGCCTAAGCACTTGTGATATGGATACTAGATGACGGACATATTTTTAATATTATTATGTATATAAATGTTTAAAATATACTACATAAACATATTCACAACCATGACTCAGAAACAAACATTTGTGGTCATCACAAAGTTTGCACTACCAGGATTCGAACCCGGGACCTCTTGGCCAATACCCAGCAATCTGAGCATTCGACCAAGGCGGCCGCCCATCATCTAACATCTATATCTATAAATCGCTTAAAACAAGCAATGTTCCCAAAAGGCTTTAATTGGACGGGTGAGGTACCTACCTTATGTAAATTCCTAAGCTGTAGCACATTGAATGAGAAAAATAGTTGTTTTTGATATTAATATTCTTGGCCGTGTGGGGACGGCAGATAACATTCGGCCCATATCTCCCGAGGGTGTCTTACAAGGTGACTAAGGCAGCGATGAATATTCCTTTTATACCACTTAGCAATATACTGCGATTTACTTGTCAGTTAGATGGCAATAGCCTCGCCACCTATCATTGGACCTAACTTAATTGGTGAAAAGTGGGTGTTCCACTCACCTCTACCAACCGCTTCGGGCATTAGTTTAGTTTAGTTTAACTGGGCTTTATCCGCACTTAGCCCCCTGATTGGGCCATTGATATAGGCGGAATTGATGTACGTACGTATGTATTCTAGTGACAGCGCACGTCACACAAACGTTACTTATAATTGGCAATTTTTTGATACTTTGAGTTACATTATTTTACTTTTTCTAAAAATCTCTAATATAATAATAAATACAGCCTATTTCACTCGCTCATTGAATAGCTTTTTATTTGTGAAAGAATTTTTGAAATTGTGTTTTAGCCGTGAAACCGTATCAAACAAACTTTCGCATTTATAATATCAGTTAGGATTTTTATGAATTAATGACAAATGAATAACGAGTGAATGGTAAATCGCATAGTTGGTCGAGTAAATCATTTCTGTTGAATAAGCAATAAATTGTCAATAAATTACTTTATGCTAACAAGAATCGAAGCGTAAAAATAAATCAGGCGTAAAATGGAAATCTGTTTTGTTCTAATTGAAGGGAATATGAAAAAAAACATTGACAAATTTATAATAGACCGATAGATATAATGCAGAGAAAATAAGTAAGAAAAATTTCAAACAATTATTTGACCTGATGCAGGAATCGAATCCGCGTCGTCTGTCCGGGCAGATAACCACTCATACCAATACTTGGATTAGTAACATACACCACTGCTTAAAACTCGTTATCCTGTACATATTATACAATTTGATATAAGTACTGTCCAAAATAAAATAACGGTTTCACACTCTCTCTTTTTTGTTATAAAATAAATTTTAATTTCAATTTAATTACTAATAAGAACATATCGAATATTTTTAGTGACCTATTGTTTCCATTGCAATGCAGTGTATACTTTCTATAACAGAACATCAGTCGAAAACCTTAAAAGCCTATTAGGGTAAGTCATCAGCGAAGTGAATTAATCATATTCAAACTAGCCCCTGAATAGATCTACGTTGATCACGTGAAGCGACGGTGTCAATATCCGACCGAGTCGAAGCATATCGCTGAGTCTACGATAGCTTAGCGTCATAGCCTTTATCTATCTTAGGATGAATAATGTTTTTTACCTTTACGAAGGAATTTTATCTTTAGCTACCTTATTTTATTTTTTGTAAAACGTTTGCTTGCCTGGAATAATTAAAGCAAGAATGTTGTACATTTTAAACTAAAAATAGCTTTGTTGGGAAAATTTATAGAATTTACAACCCTGTTAGTCATAACTGTCCACTCGAATTTAATTGTTTATAGTTTACTGCTTATAATATCACGACTTTATTATTAAAATTATATTTTTATTAAAAAATCATAGATACGATTTCATTTGAAACTTCGTTCATAACTTTGCCTGATCCATTACATAGCTGTCCAAAATAAATTTGGCTTCATTACCAACTTAAAGATAGAATATAATACATAAGATCCATGAAAAATATTTCCAAACATTTGTAAGTTAAATATATAGAAGCTAATAATTAGATATTTA
This sequence comes from Cataclysta lemnata, assembly GCA_963931975.1. Lineage (NCBI taxonomy): Eukaryota > Metazoa > Arthropoda > Insecta > Lepidoptera > Crambidae > Cataclysta > Cataclysta lemnata. The sequence goes on along the minus strand of OZ008340.1, from coordinate 458,435 downwards.
CTTAAAACAGAGCTTTGTCCTGTAAGGACCGTAAGTATCTTACACACCAAGTTCTGATTCGTGCATAAGGTAATTACTTATTGAGTTAATAATTAAATTAACTTATTTCAATTAGATGGCCATTTGAAAACTTTCATGTCGAATCGAGCTGTAATTAATCACGGAGCCTCATTCCAAGTGAAACATTTCATTGTTACCCAAATAAATCTGAATTTATGCACAACAATTATAATTTGTTATAATTTTTGATTAACGGCTCATGACTGCCACTTGTAGAAAATTTATCTAAATAGGACATCTACAGACTGAAAAAATGCTATTTTTAATAGATCAGGTTTAACTAGGTTTAATATTTTATAATTTTAGGAATAAAAACGAAATAATTTTAAAAGAAAAGGGCTAATCACTATTAAATTAGCTTGGGCTAATCTTATTCACATTTTATTACTAACAGTCATCATTCCGTCTTTTAACATGCCCATACCAAATTACCAAGCTACACAGCTTATCTATTCTATCACTGGCGCCACTTTCATAATTATACAAATTCATATATTAAAAAAAATCTTATTAAGGTGTTTGCCGTACAAAACGCATTGTTTAGCGTTTGACAGCGAACTGTCAGCTCCAGCCAATCAGATAAGAGAAAGGCGTATGAGAGCCATTAAATTTAATGGTACGGGCAGCCGTCGGCTGTCTGCCACTATCTGATCTTGTACACTGAACTCGGATCGCATTGACGCACCACAATTGATTCGGTCCTTCTGTCATCCCTACACAGGAGGTTCTACTCCGCGAGCGATAGATTGTTTCAGATTATACTACCCTCCTCCTTGAGGAACTCGCTGGCGGAGGAACTCGCTAGTGCAATGGCATAGCGCGCTTGGCGTGCGATTGCGTAAACTCAGCAATCTTCGCTAAGGCCTGTCTTGGATGGGTGACCAAAAATTTATTATCTCGTGTTCCTTTGTGCTTCGGAAGGCACGTTAGGTCGTTGGTACCGGCTGCATATGCAGTCCTAAATACCGATCAACCAGCACTGGGCCAGCGTGGTGGGTTATGGCCTAATCTCCCTATATTTTTCCATCCATAGGGAAGGCCCGTGCCCTAGCAGTGGGGACATTAAAGGGCTGGTGATGATGATGATGATGATGATACTACCCTTCATTAATTCTCATTTTATTAAACATACAATTTTCATTAAGCCTTAGAAGGCTTGGTATGGACATGTGCCAATGTCATGTATGTGAGTAAAAAAGTTATGCCTTGAATGTTGATGGATGTCGAAGTAGAGAAAGACTAAAAAGTTGGATGGATTGTGTGAGGTGTGATATGAAGGTGATGGGCTTGGATGAGGAGTTGACGAGGAACAGAAGAGAATGGAGAGAAATAACATATCTACTGCGCCGACCCCAAATAGAATGGGTTAAGGGCAGGGTGGCGGTGTAAGCTTGTCCTAGTTATTAAAAATATCTTTCTCAGTGAATAGATAGTAGATGCCGCCAGGTGGTATAAATTTCCAACAAGGCATCAATATGATTATGTCGGAGTGGACACGGAAACATTTGTAGTATTAATCCGACCAGTCGCTCTAAGCAACAACGTCATTTTCATAAATTGTATTCTATTCGTTGGAATAGATTGGTCCTTGTCTAGACGCCCTGTAGGCCTAGCACGGGACAAAATCTCTCTACGACCACTTGACAGCGTCCTATCTAGGGATTTAGTGGGAGTTAGAGTGACAGGAGAATATTTACTTTTCCCTGAGGAGATTTTCTCCACGTCCCGTACTACGGGGGTGGGCGGTTAAAGGGTTAACGTTTCTGTTCAGTGCACAATCCCATGATCCAAGGCGCTCCCCGGTTAGGAACGAGCTTGAAATGTAATTTAATTATTCCCGTACAGTCTCGAGATAAGAGCAAATATTAATGAACTCTTAATCACTGTTTTTCTTCAAGTTACATATTAATTAAGTCGGAGTTGTTCACACCGTGATTACATTTCGTCGTAATTTCGATTAGGATCTCTTGATATTATTATTTCGGTGACCTCTCGCTTGTTTTAGCCAAAGATTTCGCGTTCAGCTGTTTAGATAGCAAATCCGAAGAGATAATGCTTTATTTCGGTTTAATCTTAATAGCTTTTTGTATACGTGAATGGCTTATACGTGAACTTGTGATTGTAGAGTTCAAATCGCGTATTTTACGGTTTATATTATAGGTACACTTTTTTTTACCAGACACAGGACCTTGATTTTAACAAGATTGTGACTGTTTCTTGGCTTTACTAAAGCGTATTTTGACTGTCAGTTTGGGGGCATAGCATCATATCGCTATCACGTCGTAGATCGTATAAAATAAGCTCATTATTATAAAAAAAACAATACTAATTGGTGAAGGTGTAGGCGGAGTTCTATTAACACCAACATTTGGCCAACGGACGAGCCTCAACCCATTGTCATTTACAGGACACGTGATCAAAGTATTGCTACATGGATTACCAGGACTCCTCATCACTGTTTTAAATCCTTAGTCGACTTGTTCGACATCGGCGGGAGATAGTTTGTGGTGACAATTTATACTCTGCTCTGCCATGGCATACTCATTGCATTACTGTCCCATGGCATAGATTAATCGTGGCATGGAATCCACAGTGAATCTAAAGAAAACAATCACCGGTGCTATCTTTGGTAATCTTCACTGCGTTCAACATACCCGGACAACTCGCAGGTTGTCCGGGCATTATTCCGGAATGCCGGAACTGTAGCAGGTCGTTACGGTACCCTATTCAATATCCGGCCGGTTTTATCTGTGAACTAGGGATACGGTGGCCGGGATATCGAATCATTCTCCACATTCGATTCCGACGTCAATCGATACATCGATGCGCCGACAAAAAGACTGCCGACCGCACCGAATAAATCCAAGCCGGGAAAGTTAGGTTTTGCCGATCATTATTATGAGGGTTTTTTGTGCGGTACATTTTTGAATGTCAAATATCCTATAGTAAAATATAGTTCTATATCGTCTATAGTATTATTTCTTATAGTAGAACCTATTCTTTCTATTTATTCTATTGTATTGTTTACTTTGTATTAATCACTGTTTTTCATGAGGCTGACCGATCGATTCTACAATAATGTCATCAGAGAAAGGTGTGGTTTAAATACGCAATGACATGCATTGGTATGGAGGGAGAGCCTATTGACATCTATCAGGCACGCAAATCGCAGCATATTAGCTAGGTAGTATATAACGCTGCTGCCCATTACATAGTTTTAAACCTTAGTCGCTCTGACGACACGACATAATCAGTTTTACTCTAATGAATGCCTAGAGTTTTATCTGATATAATAAAGCTAGATTCGCTATCCTTAAGTGTAAAAATAATAAACCCAGATTGAAATTACTTTCTGCTTTACAGCGCTCTTAAGGATGCTATGTTGATTATAACAATTCCGTTGCTAATGAAATTTCTGGCACTCACTACTTTATTACCTCCTTAATAAGTAGAAACTTCCGAGAAATATTGCTAGAGTTAAAAAACACTGTGATATGAATCTAATATCTATACTAATATTAAAAAGTTGAAAGAGTTTGAGTCTCAGGAACTACTGACTCAAATTGAAAAATTATTTTTGTTTGTAAAAGTTTGTTTTCAATACGAGTAGTCCATTTATCGAGGAAGTCTATACAGTAACCGACATTTAAAATCTCGTGTAACAGTGTTTGTTAAGAAACTCTTCCGAAACAGCTTGACTGTTTTTTATGAAAGTTTCTGTGTATATTTGGTAGGTCTTGGTTGTGTATATTTTTATTCTCATTAGTGATACGGGCAGAACAACGTTTGCTAGATCAGCTAGTAATTTTATAAAACCTAGTTTTGTACAAGGTGAAAATAAAAATAAAAAATTGTAGTTCACTCTATTGATCCCATGGTATGTGAACACCTACGCGTTAATCTTAAAAAAAATATTATCTTCTATCTTTAACCTTAGCATGAATGTTAGGAAGTTCAATTTCCACCTATCAAGTATATGAAGCAGATAATGAGGAGTACCGTTTGAGCACTCAAAATCTGTCCTTTACAAATAATGCGTAACTTTTACACAATAATACTATTACTGTACAAAAGGCATAACTTGTATTATGCGGTATAACTTTCATAGCCTAACACGAAACTATTGGCCGGCACAATTCGTTCCACACGTGTGACTTTATCTCAATTCATTAATTTTGTACCAGCGGCCGTCCGAGTTTTTTATCCATCATCAATTAACCGTCGACACGTCTGATTTATGTGGTGTCAATCTCAGATGTGTGTTTTTCTGTGAGAACCGCCCTTATTAAAGTGTTTTTTGGGCAAATATCGGCCTGGCATTGGGTTTTGAAAATTTTATTTCATCATGAAACTTTTGATGTTTTGGTTTTCTTCCAGAATGGAATGGGTAAGTAGTCGGGAATTCAAGATTCTCCCTATATTGTTCCATCGATAGGAAATACTTCTGCTCTAGCAGTGGGGACATTAAAAAGCTGGTAATGACGATGATGATGATCATAACAAGGGGAATGAATTGAGATGTAATTATTATGTGTTGTTTCATGGTAAAATCGACAAGGGGGGATTCGTCAGAGCGTCGTGCATATTATACCGCTTTTTAAGAAACTAGCAAACCTATTTTGCCGTGTGGTGATGACTGAGCAGAATACAATTCTCCACCCTCCATCTCTTCCGCGGTTGTTGTACAGCGATGAGCAATCAGCAGCAGCGTTCCTCTTATACCATCTGGCGAAACGTGGGTTTTATTTTACCTCTGCCACCCCTTCGGGGGTAAATAGACGTGATATTTTGCATGTATGTAAAACAAAATGGGCTTTTTTTAAGGAAAATAGCAAACTATTCTCGTTAATTTACAATTTTCTGACTTATTCTTATTCTTTCCGACAATTTTTCTAACATTTATACAATGTTCAAATAAAAACCAAACAATAAATTATGTAATTACTTAATAATATTAATATATGCATACAGGTGAATGTCGTACATGTCCCGAAAGGCAACGGAAAGCGACGTCGCGTGGCGCCAGGCCCTCGCGAGTTTACGGGCTAGTTCCGCGAATCCTGCACCGATTGCGTGCTACAAACAAACAGAATTACACTTTGTCGCTTCATTGTTCCGGCGAAATTCCAGATGAAATGCTCCCAGCTGAACCTGTACTGTACAATTTGTTTGTTTTATACGTGGCTCACTTTATGAATAACTTTAAAACCTACAATGTAACTCGAAATATTTTAGCGGCAGTTTGAATATTTTAGGAGGCGTGCGGGGTCGCTTTTTGATTTCCTGAAAGCTGCCAATATGGGTTTTTATGTTGGGTGGTTTGGGAAAATGGATGTGCGAGATTGGTTTTCTATTCCGTAGGTACTAAAACAATTTAAATAACAGTGACTGTACACCTACGCAGTTAGGTGGTTTAAGAATTTTTTTTTTATTTGGTCTGGTGAGCAAGTTTAGATTGGCATTCGATATGAATGATCGATATTATCGATAATGATGATATTTTATTAATTTGGATATATAATCGTATTGTCTAGTTTGTCGTGATGTTTGATGTATAAGATGTGGTGAATAAGATTTGTAATAGTCATCATTTAAGCCTAGATTTTAAAATTCGATCAAACAGCTTCTGTAGCATTGCCGTTGAACGCACGTTCATCATAAGAAAGGTGTGCCCTAAGTTCTAACTGCCTAACCTAAAAAGGGCCGTAAACGCTCTTACACCACACCGTTTGTGATATTACCTGCATACCTGTGCTATGGGAAATGAACATACCCAAAGTCCACGCTATAAAAATCAATTATGCAATTACGCTATTGAAATATATGCGATTTATGTGCCCGATATAATAATATGGCATTGGGCTCGCCGCCACCTATTACATGGGACCTAATCACCTAACTTAATTGGCGAAAAGTGGGTGTTAATTCTCCTTCTGCCTACCCCTTGGGGGATATATGCGTGATTTATGAATAAATGTAAAATGTAAAAATGGCATTAATGGAAAAAAAATAAACTTTTCTTGACTCCAGAAACGCAGGAGAGTTTTCTTTGGTATGTGGCACATGACACACTACCCGCGTGCCAGTCTCCCAACACGGAACGGCTAATCAGTCCACGCAATCCGATACATCGATTTCCATTCCCAAACTCTGATTAGGCACTGAGGAGTTCTTTTTCTTTTATTTTTTATTCAGGGCGCTCCGCGAATTGTCGAGGGCGGGCGGGGGAGGGGGTGCGGCGTCACCGCGCCGGCTCCGGCAGTCTTGCGCGCGACGCCGCACGAGCCGCACGGTCTCGCATCCCACGGTAACTGCTTCACTAAGTGCTAGTGCCAGTGCACCACGTGTCCCAGTAATTACCCTGTGAGAATCACCATGTGTGTGTTGTGGAATATCCAATGTGTTGTGCGCCGGTAGACCGCTGCAAAGGTTGTATCTCGCCCTATTGACCCACTGATAATGTTACAGCGGCAATTTCAGATTACCTAGGGTAGGTACGCGGTACACGGACGTTTTCGGGGGAAACTGTCGCCCGAATGGACCTGTTTACCTGCATTCGCTTATCTGCGAAAGCCACCGGCTTTATATGGGTTTTCAGGCACGTAGGTCCTAATTTAGGTACTGAAAATCTTCATTAAAACTAGGGTCGACATTTTGTTATATAAGAAAATATAAGAATTTTATTAATATGCAATTATGTGCTACCTGCTACCGTCCAACACTATAGTTTATACCTACTAGGCAAATGCTTGAACCAACATTATACTTATCTTTTCCTGATTTATACAAGTTTTCAGACATGTAGGTCCCAATTTATTCACTGAAAATTTATATTAGAACTACGGCCAACGTGTTTTATATATCAGAATTTGATTTATATTCAATGATATGCTACCTGATACCGCCAAACACTACAGTTTATACTAGGCCAACGCTTGAGACTAGGTACATTATACTTGTCTTTTTGTATGATCATTTACAAAATGAATATACATAATTATAAAGAAGGCCTACCCACAATCAAATAGGACATGTCCCCTTCTGTACCTAAGGGACAACGGAAATAATAGGTAGGTATGATCTATTGTTATTAGTAGGTACCTATTTAATTTTACTGGTAATCTAGGTATCTTTTACCGTCTAAAGTCGGACCTAATTACTCTCAAAACTGTTTATGTGCCTGCCATAATTGTCAAGAATGTAATAAAGACGAAGCGGCCAATATTGAGATGCCTTTGCTCCCAAATGCTAATCTTACAAGAGACTCGAGTCGTTAGTATTCTGTTGACTAAAATTAAGTGCACAGTGTAGTACAATTTCAACTCGATTCGATAACCAATTAGCGTCTCGGCGTAATCCTCTTGTGACTATGATCAAAAGGGAAATTTTTAACAACCTTTCAAATAATCCTTTTTGCCTAAAACTTTTACAGGTATCGGTATTTTATTTTCCTCATTTGTCACGTTTTTTGTTCGAACCTGACGTGGTTTTAATTAAACTCTGCTTAGAGGTAGGGCTTTAGTTCATCGGGCTACATAAGGTGGTGCCACTTAAGATGGTATAAATATCTCATTAGGTTAATACAAACGGAACTGCCTATCATATAGATATCTCGCGGTCAAACTTCATTAAAATGCGAATATTGCAATCATCATCTTCTTCTTGCTCTGTTCCCAGTTTGTCTGGTGTCTGTGCAGTATGTTTCGTCTTCTATCATATCGGGTAGGCTTCATCAAGCCCTTTTGATTTATATCACCCATCACAGCGAAAAGGTGCTAGTAAAGGAAAGTGGTGGAAAGGAACATGCCGAGATACCGATGAACGGAGAGAGTGATTGTGATGACAACGTTACATTCCATAAGGCTGTGGCTTAGGTTTCACAGCCGGTCGCCAGTCGCACAAAAGCCCGTCATGTGTAAATAAATTTCATGTTACATTGGCCAAAACCAAGACCATTTCACCGTTCATAAATCAATCAATTGTTTATCTATCAGCCATTACGGAATCATTGTTCTTGATTTGGAAAAAAATACCTATTATCCTTTAGCTTTCAATAAATAAATATCGTAGCACCACGATAAAAAATACCAAAACCCACCTTAGGGGCCTGCATTGGGGAAAGTAAAACATAAACAACAGCATACTCAAAGAGCGTAGTATCATCTGCACGCTGTAAAACCTAAGTAAAAACCTTGGCAGTGGGAATTTGAATGTCATTATTACAATCACTCTTCGTTAATTGATCTCATGAAATGGTCCTTTTCGTGTCTTTTCTGGTGTTAGACATGATATAAATGGCAAAGGAAACTTACTTACTGCCTATAACCTGAAAAAGGGAAGGAAGGTGATAATGCTCTTAATTGATCTACAGCCTTTGTTATAACTTGAATAAAACTTTAAAGTATTACTATAAACTAAAGTTATGTTTAAAATTGATTGTAACGTGCATGAAGTAAATAAATTCATCTGCATGTCCAGTTTTTAATCTGAAAAATCGTGCACCTAAGTCCACGTAGTATTGCGTGCCTTTCACTATTACTATTTTCTTTCAAAACGGTTTGCCATACGAAAGCTTACCGTGTCTTACAGAAAAAAAATTCAAAGCATTTATTCAAGCTCTATTGTTGTCCTGATTGTGCTTAATAACAACTTGATAATGTGTAAACATTTAGGATAATGTCTTTACTGACCCTAGTATTATATCATTAAAGAACGCTTAAGTGTTTGATGAAATGATCAGCCGGCCGAGTGAGAGCCGGTGACGGCAGAGTAGAATACAATTGTCACCACCCCAAATCTCTCCCGTGGGTGTCGTACAAGGCGACTAAGGGTAAAACAGTGATGAGGAATGGGCAGCAGGGTTCCTCTTATACCACCTAGCAATGTACTGCGACTTTTGTGCCCGATAGGTGGCAATGGGCTCGCCACCTATTGCATGGGACTTAGCATAATTGGCGAAACGTGGGTGATGGTTCACCTCTGCATGCCCCTTGGGGGATATAGGCGTGATTTATGTATGTATGGAAATGTTTGATATCATGCGCTTGGATATGATGAGCATCTTTAGTTTTCCAATTTACAGCCTTGTCTTAAGGTAATATTATGTGAATTTAAAAATGCAATATAGCTTGTAACAGAACGTTCAACGGATAATATTTAAGTTTAGGGTTATTATTATATTGTTCACCACACAAACATAACCTAAGCGCATAACATACCTTCTTAGTCACTATTTGCATTAGCATTCAGCTCAGTTTATGAGCAGAAATAGAATTTTCCTTTAGTTGAATGTGTAAGTTGATTAATTTTTCAGCGTTAGTGCCAAATTTTCGTGAAGAATTTTCACAATAGTTTCTCGTCTATTGTTTTTTAGTTTTAAGTAGTTTTAGGAAAGTAGAAACTAGAACAGACAAAAGTAAATGAAAATCTCAAACGTAACAGCTTCAAAGTTCCTGTACTGAATGCGTTTCGTCGACTGGGTGCAGTTGCTAAATTGATTAGATTTCATCAGATATTTTGTTGAATTTTCATCTCAGAAATAAGTTCACCCTGTGTGCGCTAGGTCCATCCGTAGTGATTGGAATGATAGGATTTGTGATTTAAGTGTGACTCGTCACTTTGCCTAGCTATATTTAATAACATCGGCGAGATCAGAAGAGCATTTTGAGGCCACTAAGTCTAATTCTTTCATTTTTGTCTAAAACTGTGTACTTTTACTACAATTACCCCCGAATACATAAAACGCTAATTAAAGTTTGAGTCTTGCTTAACATTTAAATATTGTCAAAATTGACGTTTTTCCATACAAATTCTGACAGGTAATGTCCACTTAACTTTTTAAGTAGTGCTCCAAATTTGAGTAGCGTTTCTGTATTCGTGGGTTAGACGCTTATACTCGCTTTCATCAACAACATCTAACTCTTTATTTTTAAATATTTAATAAGCAACAAAACTAAGCCATATTAAATAAAATAACATCCCAAGAAATTCGTTTAATCTCTCAGAAGACAGACGCAAAACGAAAAAATTCAATTGAATAAATAACATAGTCAGAAACGGTTTATATAAAGAATTGAAGTGCCATTACTTAGTCATATTATTGTGCGGTAGCCGTCTGATTGCATAACTTGAACTAAATAAAAATAAGTTTAGTGAGGCATTTTATTTCTGATTCAGTCGAAAGGTCAGGTGTCTAGTTGCTGGCTATCATCCATGAGGTCCCGGCTTCGGATTCAGGTAAACCCAAAAGGTTTATTTAATAATATTTTTTTATAATTGATGACAATGATTTGTAATATTATTAAGATTGGGGTGTTTAAGGCAGTGACTTTCATACGTTGTATGTTTATAGACTTGGCTACGTACAGATACACACTCTCTCTAGATGTCTTTACTTGTACCTATATATATTTCAAAACCGATGGTCCAGTGTGGCGAACGGTAGTTGAGCATCAATTTAAAAGCTGACATCTTAGAATAGGGTGTTTAGAAAAAGTTGAAAAATTATCGTCTTGATGCGGGAAAGACTATAATTTTTCTAACTTTTTCTAACTACCATATTCTTTGTACTAATTTTTCTAACATTTACATGATGTTCAAATTAAAATCAAAATAGTAAGCCGACATCTTATTTAATTCATCTGCCCGCTCTTCTAGCAGACAAAAGGCTAAATTCGTCTGTAGGCTCCGTATTAGGTTTGTGCGTCAAATACATCAAAACAGAATTGATTGCTCGTCAAGAGATATCGTGGCCCCTCTTAATACTTCGGTGGTCCTTATTTCATAATTTCAGTTCGGTCACGACTTCAAGCGAAAGTTATCTTTATCTCCAATAATTTGGGCTGCTTTTAACACAAAAAAACGATTTACTGTTGATAGATCTAAGATGGTGATTTGATAAAGTGCCCAATTAGCATTTAAGTGCGCGAATGAATTGGAGAAAAAGAAATTATTGGATATCTAAAATGTTCTGTTATAAATTATAAAACGTTAGTTAGAACTAATTCCGCGCGTTATAGGTGCTCTTTTGTCATTGGATGCAAAGGACATGTTTTGGTCGCATTGTCCAATTGGTATTTTATTTTGCGATTTTTTTGCTTACTAAGAGCTTTCCTCCTCCTCCTCGCGTCGTGTTCCTCAATGATGAGGGTCGTGACTCGCCTTTGGTATCATCCTTTCGACCATGATTCTGCACCATCTGGATCCAACCTCAGCAGTGTTCAGACCATCGTGCAGATTGGTTTCGTCTGCCTGTCTCTCTCACTCATTGAGAATAATAGCAACTGAAATCGGCTTACATAATACGGGGTCTGGTCTGTCCAATGCACCGGCTGTAACCCCGTTGTCTCTTTCCTTCAATTTTGCCAGTAGTAACCATGAGTATCTCGAGGTTATTTCCGTTCCTCCTGGCAATGTGACCGAATTACTCTCCGTAGGCAGATGGCAGACTGAGTTTTAAGAAAGCTTCAATGATAGAAAGAATGTGTATGTAGTGCAGATAACTATCTGATATACATAAGTGTTCTTTCTAGCAATCGATTGTGGATTAAAATTTGACGGATGGCACAGCCCGGCACCGAGGCTTATAAATATCCGTTGGTTTATCGATAAATTCTTAACGGCCGATTTCACCGTCTCATATAAACTGAGTTTAGTAAAACTTGGTTTTGATTAATGCAAACTTGGTAGCGGAACTCAGTTTAGAGCATTAACCGAGTTCAACTTCAACTGATCGCGTTTTATTCTGCGGTGAAATCGGCCCTAAGTTTTGCACATGAGAATTCACGATTCCTACACAAAGAATACTGTGGTTAGAAAAATTATAGTCTCGATGCGGCAATTCACATACCTACTCGGCTAACCAAGGCGGTATCTGTCCGGGTTACAGAGGACGCGGGTTCGATTTCCGCATCAAAGACGGACGCAAGTTCGATTCCCAGGGCGCGGGTTTGACTCCCGCATCTAGACTATAATTTTTCGAACTTCTTTTAACCACAATATTCTTTGTAAATCATCATCATCATCACCAGCCCTTTAATGTCCCCACTGCTGTGGCACTGGCCTTCCCTATGGATGGAAGAATATAGGGAGATTGGGCCATAACCCACCACTCTGGCTCAGTGGGGGTTGGTGGGTATTAACGACTGCAGATGCAGCCGGGACCACCGGTTTAACGTGCCTTCCGAAGCACGGAGGAACTAGAGATAATAAAATTTTGGTCACCCATCCAATGACCGGCCTAAGCGATCATTGCTTAGTTTTCGCAATCGCAAGTCAAGCGCGCTATGCCAATGCGCTAGCGAGCTTCTCAAGAGAAAGAAGACATGAAGCGTAATCAATCACCGCTTAACGGCGTGGGTGGTGAGGTAGTGCTCGTTTCTGACCAGACCGCCTCGTTTCGTCTGAGCATGTCCGAGCCGTTCTGCAGCACTTAGGCAGCCTGAGATTCCCCTCTTGGCCGCTCATATTAAGCCACGGAGCCTTTGTGCATAGTTGGAATATTTATAACGCAAGTTGCCCCTAGTTTAGTTCACTGTGGTAGGTAATCTCTTATCCTTTACGGGAATTTGAGCTTGGGGAAAATATTTGACGAAACATGGGTACATACATACATACATAAATGACGCCTATATCCCCGAAGGGGTAGGCAGAGGTGAACTAGCACCCACGTTTCGCCAATTATGTTGGGTCCCATGTAATAGGTGGCGAGCCTATTGCCATTTATCGGGCACAAAAGTCGCAGTACCTTGCAAGGTGGTATAAAAGGAACGCTGCTGCCCATTCCTCATCACTTAATTATCCTTAGTCGCCTTGTACGACACCCACGGGAGAGATTTGGGGTGGTGACAATTGTATTCTACTCTGCCGTCACCACACGGCAAACATGGGTGTTAATGTTAATTCACCTCTGTCTTCTCTACGGCGAAAATTGCCATGATGTATGAAAACAATCTTTTACGGTTCAAAATAATCCCATTGTTGTTTTAGTGAATTTTGGTTTAAATTGCCGCAATACTTTTCCTTGTATACATATCTATGGGGAGCGAGGGAGTAATCTCCCTTGTGGTCGCGAACGGCAACTGCGGTTAAGAGTAACGAGTTTCTACAAAACAACTCTAACTGCGCTATCATTTGTTAAAACAATTGTTGACCTTGTGCGGGCTTAAGTAGATTCGGATTGTGGTGAGAGATTTCATCGGAAATACGTTTTATGGGAAATAAGTCGGGCAAATCTTCATAACGTATGCCATGGATGCTAGGTGCTGAGAGTGCGTAGAGAAAATGTTTTCTTAGAGAATTCATTGCATAAATGCTTTGTTTTGTTTACGATATAGAACAACACCCTTGCAAAAAGAGAGAAAGAGCAAACAGTGAAATAGAAGAGGAAGCAGTGTTGTCACCTTGAGGAAGATAGGCAGGTAGAAGATAGACTCGTGAATTGCCTCACGCCGGATCCCAGACTCTCCCCGCTTGAAGGGCTAGGGGAACACCGGAGTGGTGTAGTGGTGTATTCCCGACTCGACTTGAGTCGGGCGAGTCCCACACGTCAGCCGCCTAGCTAGCGGGTGATTTGGTGCGAAAAGGCAGTCCACTCCATTAAAAAAAAAGGCAGGTAGAAGACAGACATGACAGACGTTTCGTATCCATACTTCTGTAATCTAGCCAATAGTTTGCGCTGTGTCTATAATTAAGGGTCCCTTGTAATGAGATGTCTTATTATTAATGTGGATTAAATCTTGAGTAGGATTTAAGTTGCGGTGAATTAATCTTTTTGTGATAAAGCAGTAAATTTTAAAATATAAAACTATTTCAAACCAATTTGAGAAATTATTCCTCTATTATGTAATGACACATTCGGAATAAGCTTACACAAATGCCCACGTACAGAAACTAACTAGAAACTAATTAGTGACACTCAAATAGTTCCTCCATATAGTTTGTACCTACCTGGTTTCAAGCCCTTGGGAATACATCATAAATCATTAGCATGGTATCAGTTCAAACTATTCAGAATTTATTATTAACTTTTTATTTGAATTTAAAAACTGTCCTATTTATGAACACTTTATAATACAAACTTACTTATGACTTAAACATAATCAAAATCACCTTCTTCATAGTTCAATTGAAGTTGGAAAGTGGCAACATTGACAGAGCAAGTTAAAGATAACTACCCTCGTATGGTATAATGAAAATACTAATAGAGAAGAATATTGATGAATGTATGGTAATGTAGAGAAGGATGGTTTATTTGAGAAATGTGTGAATGAGATGGCAAGTCTAAGAAGAGAAAGACCTAAAATTAAATGAAGATAGAGCAGAAGAATATTATGATAATGATGATGTTTTGCAAAAGAGCACCTATTTTCTTCTGCATATGTTCAAGTAACATACTGAAGTGTAGTTCGTCTGAATCTTCAAATAAAATAACAGGGCGGGTTATGGAAATGGAAAAGGGTATTAAGTAGTCGATGCAAATATTGGGTTTTGTTTGCAGACTGTCGCTCCTATAAAAGGACGAGGCTTTATCAAAGTTTTTTCCTTTGGTGTTTTACCAGATTGTTTACAATAAAAGTTTACGTATTATGAATCTAGTTGCTTCATTTCTAAATTGCTTACGAACGATAGATGTGCTATTTTGGTTGGCATTTGTGGTTGCAATTGGAATTGCATCCGCCTCTAGATACATACATAAATCACGCCTATATCTCATACAGTGGGTGCTAGTTCACCTCTGCCTACTCCTTCGGGGATATTGGCGTGAATTATGTATGTATGTATATCTCAGACACCATAGGTGAATTAACACCCCCGTTTCAACAATCACGTTAGGTCACGGGTTACGTTAGTTAAAAAAAATATTGTCATTAATTTTTCTAGTTTCTCAATTGTCGGTCACTTGAAATGAATACCTACTCTAGAACTGAAAATGTCGACTGGAAGAAATTTGAATTTTCGTGTAAGCTGAAGTCCAAAATGTACATATTATTGCCTATAGGATACATGTGTTAGATTACATTAAAATGTTATAACTTGATTAAACTTTTCACATTACGCTGGGCGAAATTTTTTCGCGTTACCGGTATAAGGCAATAACGTAATTAATCCCATAAAAAGTTGGGCGCAAAATAATAATTCACAAATCAGAATAAATTGCCACCGAGTACGCATACGCGGCCTCTCAAAGTAAACTTTGGGCGTTCCTAAGATTGATGGACGATTTCACCCCCCCCCCCTCGCTCCCAAAAATGCCTAGATGAAAAGCCACATTCCATGTTATGGCGTTTTATTCAGGTTTAAGTACATACATACATAGATAAATCACGCCTATATCCCAGAAGGGGTAGGCAGAGGTGAACTCGCACCCAGGTTTAAGTACTGATGGAAAAAAAAAAAAAAATTCACCAACGCCTCCGTGCTTTAGTGGTTCGCCCACCGGAGTTAGATTTCAAGGACAACTTTGTACTCGGTTTGGTTGGTGGTAAGGTTTTTTTCAAGTCCGCCTGGCTAGCTACCACCATATTATCAAAATCTGTCGCCATAGTAATAATGTTAATATCATTATTGTGTTCCGACAATTATTATAAATAGCCAGCCCCTCTGCGGTTGAGGATTCGTCGTTCGTATCGTTGCTCACCATTAGGTGAGATTAAGGCCAAGAGCTTCCCTGTCTAGTATAAAAAAAAAGAATTATTTGATATGCATGTAATGGGTAGGAATGGTGTAATATTTTATACACGTCATTGAAAGTAAAATGGCAAGCAGGCTCAAAAATTCTTCGGTTTCGTTCAGGTGAATTAGAAATAAAATTTCTGATTATCGGTATAGGAATTGGACGAGCTTGACATCAATAAATTATCGACATCCAACCTGCCTATTGTGAAAGTCAATATTCGATAAGACATATGGATCAGGACGATTAATGTTTTAACCAAATCAAATTGAACTGAACCGATTCTGAGTTGTATTAATTTATACTCTGCCGTTGGCACACGAAAATCAGGGCACTGTTTAAAAAGTTTTTTTAAAGCGTTCGTGCCATATTAGTCACTTCCTTCGTGAATCGTGCTCGAAGTTGAATTATATAACACCACCTATTTCGCAGCAGACAAGGCTTCAAGGAAGATCGTTGAACGTATTTAAATACTAAATAAAGCCTTCCCCAGCATGGAAGACAGTATTTATATTGAGATTGATTGTATAAGTTTTTCATAAAGTGTATTTTTAAATGTAGTCGACTGTTTGCGTTCATGTTTATTGATAAACTTGTTTGTATATTGCGTTGTTTACAACTTCGTAGTGACACGTTTTTTGCTATTATTTAGAGTCGTTCACCCGCGAGTAATGGGAAGCCATATTTGTTTTTCTACAATACTGAAGGACACAACAAATGGAAGAAAACTGTTCTGGTTCAATTTATATCCCTATTGTAAGGTGGTATATTTCATTGCTATTATAATATAGAGGGAAAAGCAAAGCGTACATTTATATCGAATACTGAGTAAGGTTTAATATTTTTGTTTTTATATAACAAACTTACAATATCGGTTATAAAAGGTTGAAAAAAATCAATCGTGTATTGCGACTTTCTTGATTTTAAGACATTATTTACTTACCAGTATGTATATTCTGGTAAGTAAATAATATATTAAACTTTTCACAATCTACACCTTTATTGGACTACAATTCCTTTAAATTTTACCGTATTATTACCATAAACCGGCAATATAGCTGCGACCCATTTAACCGAGTGTGTGTCTAAGCACTCTACAAAGAACCCATTAAGTCCACCGACGCAGCCTTAAGAGCCAAATCAATCTCGTAGCAGGTAGCGAGTTATGGCGTAGACGTTTACCGTTACGGCGTAGCCGCTCTTCGCTCGTAGAGCCGTAGTTTGTCGTAGTAATACAATCGAATAGGTTTCCTTTTCGTAGCTTTCGTAGCGATTCATTGGCTTAATTTTTGATTAATTGGGGCATGATTTATATTTTAATTGAAGCCGCTTAAACAGATATGTATAATGTAAATAAAATTCAACAAATTCTAGTAATGGATACATTTGCAATGATTTTTGCGTATCTATCCTAGCTTTTACTTGTTTGTTATTTCAACATCGTGCTTATTTTATGGTCGAATAATTTGTCCGATGAATCAAAACGTGAGGTGTAGTGTTCTCTGTATAATGTTGATGGACGAGCGCTCGTGCTGTCCATCATTTAGCTCCGCATTTCACCTGCTCCGAGTTTTTTTCCCCTTCGAAGGTCGGTTGGCACTCGCCACCGGGTGTAGCGATGCGGACACTATAAATCCTCCCTGGCTCCCTCCGCCATGTGACGCTGCACTTCAAATCGGTCATGTGAACATTTTTACGCACCCCTTTGACATTTTCCTAGTGCTCCACTCCGCATTGTGCTGTCGTCGTATTCAGGTGTTGGTGTCGCAACTAGCGCACGTTGCGCGAGCGGTCACATTTTCTAGGCCGAAAATGGTTAGAGGGGAATGAATAAAATATCTCGCGTAGCTTTGCCCGTACCGTATGGTGGCAGCAGTGAACCATGCAACCGTAACCTCTCCTGCTTCTCTTGCAGAGGTTCTATATCCCCAGTTTATAAGTGGCAGTGTCCGATGGATGGATGACGATGATGACGTATCCAATAAGATCATAAATAAACTGGAAACAGGGTAGCAAGATGACGAGTAGGTAATTAAAAATAATACATGTCTACCTCGTCATGCATACACAGGTGTTATATCATATTTATTTTTCTATGATTTTTACGGTAAGCAGGATTGATACCTATTGGTACTTAGTGTTAGGTGATTTTGGTTAATGACTTGGGTATTAAATTTAGTCTGTATCGAAACACGGGTTAATTTTATTCGAGGCTTGTATTTTTACACATACTTTTTTTTAAGTAAATTGTCTACTTAGAAACGTATTAGGTCAAAATCTTTATAATACTTATAAAAAAGCTTACTCAAAAGATTATTCTTTGTCACTTTTAAGACAATACTCTTCTAAAATGTGTTCAGTTCAATATAAAACAAATAAACCCAGTCTTCATTTTAATGAGTAGACAAATACACACATTATAATTGGGTTCTTAAATAGCCTTCGGGTTAAAGCGAACAGTGGTTTGGGATTTCTAATTAAATTTACTTACTTCGTTGAAGTTATAACCAAGTGTCATTCGCAAAACTTAGACTTAAACTAGTTATAATGTGATTCATTTTATGGCTGGACTTTTAATAACTTACAATGCCGCTCGGTACTTTCAGATAGCTATTCAGCAACTTCATAACAAGTAAATTGAATGAATAAATGTTCAATTATTTCGTCACATAAAACTTTGAACATGCGGTATAACTAATGCGATTGGCTACTCCAAGTTGAAAACCATTAAAAATAGTTTGAATTATTACTTGTATTGTTAGAAATTAAGAAGCACAATAAATTGTCATGTAGCTTTCGCTATGTAATGATTAAATTATAATCATAAATGTTGGCTTAAAATATTATCATTAATACTTTAAATATCAGTTTGGAATGTACAGTCAACATCACGTCAGACTACCACAAAATGGCAAAATTTCTCAATCGATTTTGTGCTCTATTTTTACCAAGTTAAGGTTGACAATCGATTGAAGAAATTTGACAGTTTTGGGTAGTCTGAAGTGTCGTTGATTGTACACACATAAATCACCCTTATTAGTCCCCGAAGGCGTAGGCAGAAGTGAATTAACACATACGTTTCGCTAATTATGTTAGGTCCTGTTAACAGGGAGCGAGTCTATTGAACATTGTTTGGTATGTAGGTATTACAAATCAGGGTCTTGAATTTATAGGGCGTTATAAATTAGGTCGAGTTACTCCAATCTAACGACGATAACCATAATAAAGAAAGTGACGCTTATTTGATAACGTTACGTGGGTGACCCTAATTGCTGGTTACGAACTATGTACTCTCTAGGCCACATTTAGGGCGTAAACTAGACGTTATCGCGTCGTGTCTCCGAGTAACAGATAGATTACCTATATTTATATTGTTATTTATTACCCATAGAAATAACGATGCTTCTATAATTACCGATACATCATGCTACAGTAAAGATTTAAACATTGTAAAAATAACGTTGTTTGTGTTATGAATGTTTTAAGCATGCATTTGGTAACGTTATTACATGTATACTATGTTTATATCAACCATTAAGCAATGGTTGATATGACATAGTATTTATGTCCGGGGCTCATTAGACCAGAGGTCAGAATATACAAGGAGGTAGGTAATATGGTCATCATAATCTTTAAGTGATATTGCTCAAAAACTAAGAGTCTGAAGTTTAAAACTGATGCTGTCACTTTTATTTGCTGAATGTAAGACTAAGTTAGCATCTGTTTTAAACGTTGACTAACTCTAATAGTCCATATTTTAGAATAAGGAGGATCATGTCTTTTATGGGGAATACCTACCCCTTTGGGGATATAGGCGTGATTTATGTATGTATGTATGTATGTCTTCTATACTTTCTGAGATACAAGTGACCATATCAAACCACTAGCATCATTAATTCACGATCAACAACGGTCCAGCCCGTCTAATCGTTTCCTCTCCATAGTTCCGGGATTCAAACAATCCGTACCACGGATTGAATGAACTGACGCGATTATGTCTCGAACTCGACGAAGGGAAGGGTCTGCTTTGTTTTGTTTATAGGCAACAACTCCGGACTCCGGTACCCACATCATTCCGCAGCTCTGTGTAATACAGTTATGTTGATATCAATCGTTTCCATAGCCAATGAAGGTTATGTATAATTAAGTATTATTCTAACGTGGTTGCGTAGTGCCTAGTTTTTAAAGTTGCTCCATATTGCATGGTATTGTGTAGTAGAGCTGTTATCGCGGGGAATTAAGTGGACTGTATAGGCAAGCGGTTCAGCAGAATAGAAAATGCGGATAGGATACGATGCGTGTGGTACAAAAAAGAGGGAAAAGATACCTCGCTCTCTAATGGTGTGCTGCGGCGACCAACATCATGGCGGCCAGCGGCTTGGGTAGCTTAGCTCCGTCCGGTGTCTTCTTTGTACGCACTTGTTAGTTAAACTCTTCACAATCACACACAGTCAATACACGTAATTACGTATGCACAATTGTTTATCATTAGTAGGTTTACTAGGAAAATAGATCCACGGGGAATCTACTTGATGCGGTTTTCGGCGCGGGAGAATTACTATGCTTGCAGCAGCGCGGTCCGTAGGCAAGTGACCGGCGTCTTCGCCGGTAGTGCCATCTCTTTCTCTTGGCCGCAGCGTAAGGCGTGAGAGCGAGATGGAAAATAGGAAGGAGAAGGTGTACCACACGCGAAATAATAAAATAGTGAATAATCAGTGGCGCCAACATCCCCCCCACCTTAAAGCGTTGTCTTTAAAAATATAGACATTTATATATTAAGCGATAATGCGATAGATAATAAATATAAATAAGCGGTGTTTAGTGTAAAAGTGTGAAAGAACCTATTGAGTAGGGAGCCCACAAAGACGTACCACAGGTCGAACGAAAGTACCCCTTGTGGTGCGAACTGACACTACTCTAATTAAACCATCCTTAGATGGGTGAATCTTCTCTATTACCCCTAGCGGCCATGATAAGGGAGGAGAGTTATCGTTAATGATTATTACAACCATTCCTTCCTTTACTCCTTCTTCATTGATATTCCACTTTTGTCTAGATTGCAAACCAGACAGATATTCGCGTTTCCATCTCTTCCAAAACGTTTGAACCAATTTGTCCATCAACGTATGCCTTTCAAGAAGACGCTCGGGCGTGGTAGCTATCATGGGCGCGGGCAACGATTTAAGCGGTGAAGTGTTAATAAAATGAGCGGGAGTTAAAGCGGTTGGCTCAGATGGGTCAGCGCTAAGAACTGTTAGAGGGCGGGAATTGACCAAACACTCAATTTGTGTAAGAATTGTAACAAGTTCTTCATATGACAAAATCTGTTGACCTACAACTCTAAAGAAATGGTTCTTAACGATTTTCACCATGGACTCCCAAGAGCCACCAAAGTGCGGTGATGCGGGTGGAATAAAACTCCAGTCAATGCGGTTTTCTGAAAGCTCTTCTTGAAATTTATGTCTAAACTCTCCATCGATAAATTTATACAGATCGTTCAAATAGGACCTCGCGCCTCTAAAATTGGTGCCATTATCAGAGTACATCCTCTCAATTGGCCCACGACGTGACAGGAACCGTTTTAAAGCTGCTATAAAGCTCACAGTGCTAAGGTCGGTGGATTTATCCATGCGTATAACAGCGTGATGCGGAATAACATAATCAGGACGACAGTCGTTAACATCGATTGAAACCGACAAAGGTGACAAATATCCTTTGTCTATATAATCCCGAATAACTAAATTATAATCGGAACGTAAACCAGAAACCGCATCTAGTTTTCTTTCTAAGCATAAATATCTTTTGCGCGCGATTTCCAATGAACTACCTAACATAAAAACGTCAGAACGAAACGGCAAAGAAACCTTATACCTACCACTCACTTTCTCACGCGTGGTAGTAGCGTTGAAATAATGTTCACACTCAATGTCCTCCAATGAGTATTGGGCCTTATCTGAGATTGGCAACTCGTCCAGTTCCCAAAACCTTTTTAACATGTTGTCAATCTCAATCGTACAGCAATAAGCTAGAGATATATTATTTTCCGGCGGCATTAATACGGGAACCGTGCCCATGATCACATAACCTAAGGTGGTACGTATGGCGGGCGGTGCGAAACTTTTACTATGCACGACACCCGGGAGTAACAGATGTGAAAACAACTCGGCACCTATAAGCATATCGATACGCCCAGGTTTACCAAAAGACTCGTCAGCGAGCGGGAGACCTTGTAGGTAAGGTAATGCGGAGACATCTACCGATGTCGTAGGTAAATTATCCGTGATTACATCAACCACGAGCGGAGTAATATTATATTTTATATTTTTATTAAAACGAGATGAGAAATGAATATTGATTAAACCGTGAACGGGTTTTTCAACGCCACCTATACCCTTTACTTTCGAATGCGTACTATTAACATTATAATTATTTAACAAGCCCAAACGTTTAGAACAATCGGTTGTAATAAAATGACTCTGCGAACCACTGTCCAACAAACAACGAACGAAATGTTGTCTATCGTAAATATCATAAACTTTGACAACCGCGGTTGCCAACAAAACCGTTACGGGCTTATTATACGGCTGGTTTAGCTCGCGACTGCTCGGAGCGGCAATGGACGTATTGCACATCGGTGCTGGCGCCGACTCGTTATCACAGTAGCGCGCGGCCACAGATTCCGTATGCCGCGACGGCGCGTTGGTTGTAGCACTCGATGTGTGCGCGGGCGATTCAATAGCAGAAAGTACATGGCTCGACACTGGAGCTGCGGGCAAATTGGAATTACTGGACTCGAAATGTAGAAGTGTATGGTGCCCTTTAGAACATTGCTTGCACTTCATACTTGAATTGCAATTATAAGTTTTATGTTTAATACTCAGGCAATTTACGCACCCGTCGCGCTCTTTAATAGACTTAAAACGGTTAGAAGGTGTCATTTTAGAAAACTCTGGACATTTATACATATGATCATGTACTATATTATTGCACAAACAGCGCAATGAGTTAGAAATAGCTACATAAGCATGCGGTTGAGGTACTTTAGGCGGCTTGTCAACATATGAACTAGTAGGCTTTTTGAAGCTAGAATTATCGGGCTTGGAAAGCGAATTAACATTCTGCATAATTCGTAACTGATCTTTGATAAAACTTACTAAGCTATCAAATGTAGGGATTTGTACAGACTTTGAACTGAATTCGAATAATCGTATAGATTCCGAATCTAATTTTTTAAGAGCGATATGCAAGAATATAAAATCCAACAGGTTATCTATTTTAATATGTTTGAGTGCATTAATTGAAGACACAAACTTATCCAAAAATGACTCAAAGTTATTTACTGAAGCAGACGGGCATGGTTTGTGGTCTAATATCTGCGTAAGGTACTTCGAAGCAAGAGTTCGTTTGTCCTCATACTTATCAATAAGCGAGGTAATTATAAGATCGTAATTGTCACCACAAGGAGTAATCCCAGCAAACACAGATTGAGCCTTAACTGAGAGTTTACCCATTAGATAGTAAAGCTTTTGCGAGGCAGTAAGGGAATCATTATCGTGGACAGTACTCTTAAACCCAGCATAAAAAAGCGGCCACGAGCGAACGTCTCCGTCAAAGGACATCAATTCAATAGGCGGCAATCGACATTGCGACTTAATCGGCTTTTTAAGTTGCGACTTATCAGAAGACGAAATTTTGTCGTATTTATATTTAACACGACAGTACATATCCTCAAAAATAGACCAAGATTGGTCTTGAATTACAGACTTTGGATTTAATTTTAAATGTAACTCGTTATAGGTATTTGCGACAGAATGAAACTCATTTCGAATACATTCTAAATTAACGCAAGACATTAAAAATTCTTCCTTGACATCTTCGTTACTAATATTCTTCAAAAAATTAAATATAGTTTGTAGGCGAGCAAAAATATTGTCGCGGCGATTTAATGCAATTTGTAACTTAACTTCGTCGTCTGATAGATGCATTTCTTTTTTATCAGCTTTAGCCATTTCAAATTTGTAAATAAGCTAGGTAGGTATGTGATAAGCGAGATTAAGAACTGCGAATATCCGTAATTCGCAGCAACTCGATTGCGCGGGTAAGTATTTAAAACAGCTGACCGAGTTGAAGCACCTCGATACAGCGTGCGGACGATTTGTGAAGGTAAGCACAAACTGTTATTATTATTAGAGCGGAGTAGGTATGTATGCGAGCAATGGTTGAATAAAATACGAAAATTCAAAATGGCGATGCTATGCGTAGTTATAGGAATTTATTACCTATAATGCTTTTATTAATATTATTTGAATGAAATAGAACGAGCGGTTTAGTTATGAGCGGTTCAATAATAAAATTGTAGAAAATACGTACTATGTGTAATGTGTAGTATATGTATCGTGTTATATTTCAATGAAGTGAAGCGGGGAAATTAATTTTATTTTAATATGGGAGGCGTAAATGGTCGAAATAAGAATGGATCTCGGCCGAATGGACCAAAAATGTTATCGCGGGGAATTAAGTGGACTGTATAGGCAAGCGGTTCAGCAGAATAGAAAATGCGGATAGGATACGATGCGTGTGGTACAAAAAAGAGGGAAAAGATACCTCGCTCTCTAATGGTGTGCTGCGGCGACCAACATCATGGCGGCCAGCGGCTTGGGTAGCTTAGCTCCGTCCGGTGTCTTCTTTGTACGCACTTGTTAGTTAAACTCTTCACAATCACACACAGTCAATACACGTAATTACGTATGCACAATTGTTTATCATTAGTAGGTTTACTAGGAAAATAGATCCACGGGGAATCTACTTGATGCGGTTTTCGGCGCGGGAGAATTACTATGCTTGCAGCAGCGCGGTCCGTAGGCAAGTGACCGGCGTCTTCGCCGGTAGTGCCATCTCTTTCTCTTGGCCGCAGCGTAAGGCGTGAGAGCGAGATGGAAAATAGGAAGGAGAAGGTGTACCACACGCGAAATAATAAAATAGTGAATAATCAGTGGCGCCAACAAGAGCAGCAAGTTGCTACACGTTGCCATCGCCCTTAAAGCGTTTGATATGGACGTGACGTTTGAACCCCGTTCTGAAGTACGTGCGATTGAGACGCGTTTCGTTATAAATTACTCGCTATTAAGCAGCATTAGTAAAATAGTGCAGCATAGTAGCGGCGTTGTACACGAAAACGCAGAAGAATTTCGCCTCATCTCGACAGGCTCTCACTCTTGTGTCTTCGTGACGGTTTCCGAAAGCGCTGGGAAAATATCACGAGATTCACGAGTCTCAGTGTCCTCGATCTCTTTCCGTGATTGCGTGAATCGGGGAAGTTCCCATTGTTTTTATTGCTTTCAGATGAATATAATTACCAAGTTCCCTCGTAAGGTATCGGCGGCAGATAAGCCGGCGCCCCTACCATCGGTTCCCGCTTGTTTGTCGCCTCAAGTTTTTGATTTAACTTTTTGTAAGCCACAGGAGTCCGATTCGAATCGGCGTCGCTCCTTGACACGGATTCGTGTTGTCGACCTCGTCCTATCAAAGGCTTCCTTAGCGAATTGCTGCCAATATTGTATTGCTTGCTTGCAAATCGAATACTCGCGAATTTAGCGTCGGGTTCGAAACTCTGTAACTGTTAATCCACAAAACATATTTCTGTTAGAGTGACCAAGGCTTTTATGTTTGAAAGCAAGTACCGTAGAAGTAAGCAAGGCCTTTAAAGAATATTCTTAAAAACAAAAAAGATTAAACTTTAAACTTCCTTTAGTGTCATCCGTTTTCATTGTTGAATCGATAGCAATATTAGAGGCCGTTAAATTTGCTGAATCATATAAAATTAATAATTGCCTAATATTAACAGACTCTAAAAGCTGCTTACAATCTATTTTATCCAACCCATTTTACAGCAGCAAACTCAGGTCACCTATTATCCTAGATATAAGACATACTTTATACAGATGCCACCACCAAGGAATATGTATTGTTTTGGCATGGATACCTGGTCATCCTGGTATTCGTGGTAATGAGATGGCTGATCTCCTAGCGAAGGATGCAATTAGCACCGGAGGACTTTCTCAATTTAAAGTTTATACTCAGGATTTGCCTCATTTAGCAAAAAGTAATTTAACAACATCTTGGTCCTTAAAGTGGGCGGAGTCTAAGTCACATAAGGGAAAATTTTATGGATATTTGCAGGACTTAATCCCCAATCAACCTTGTTTTTTTAAATATTCTAAAGCCAACAAAGTAGTTACTTCTACCATACGCCGCCTTCGTCTTGGCCATGCATGCACACTAGTCCATCTACTTTAACTAAGAATCAGGGACAGTTCTATATGCGAGTGCAGTCTGGACGAGGGGACCCTAGAACACATATTCTTTGAATGCCCTAAACTAAAATTTTCCCTGTATGAGAGGCTCCCCGCTGATATTCTTCTCCTTCCTTCTGATTTCAAAACTCTGTTATCATATGTATTTCTCTACGACTCCTTTCTCTACTTTTCTCTACTCCTTTTATAACCACCTTATCCAAATTTATACTAACTAATAAAATTAAATTATAAATCCTATTAATTCACATATACAAAATATATAATACTTTATTTATTATGGTAAAATATTAGTATATACCTACTAACATTGTTTATTTGTTTGTTTGTGACCGTTGTTACAGGCTTTAGGAAAACGCAGCTTTATAAAACTTGAGAGGATTTTTCTACGTGTATCTATCATACTTGACGCTGGCAGAATTCGTACCTACTACGAGAAGCCATAAATAAAAACGAAGAAGAACCAAAAAGATGCGTACATAAAGTGCACTAACCTAAAGAATCGCAGGCCGAAGACCACCGCGCTATCCAACTCCTCATGTTGGACATGTGGTCAGAAAAGAATCACGAAAACCAACCTCGACATTGTAAAAGATAAACTCCCTTATTCATAAAACACTGATTAAACTAAGTCAATTATCTGTCTCTTTTTGTCAGATTGTGTTTACGCTGTGACGAAAAGAGACAGATCAGTGATTTAGTTACAACAGTGTTCAGAAACTGATTTGTTATTATGAACAAGGGGGTTAGTCTCGATAAAAACTAGGAGAGTATTCATAGCAGAGCACGCGCCTCGACTCCACCAGATTAAAAATATCCGGCGACGAGGCGGCCCTATCGTATTTTGCATAAAAACTCTCAAATAAAATATGGCTGAGCACCCATTGAATATTCAGCGCTGGAGCTGCGCCGGATTAAAATAATATTTTATGATGGACAGACAGGAAATTAAATCTTCTCCTATTGTTTTTTATCACCGCCGGGAGGTGATAAAGGCGTCTAGGTGTAGTACAAGATTTCTTGTTCGAATTGGAGTCGTCGCGAACATTTTAATTATGGCGTCTCACAAGGGTCGGATCACAATTGCAGTAGTCAGCAGTAAACCATGTCAGTCAGTCAGCCGAGGGAGCCCTGTCTGTCAGTCGATGACAATAATTTTTTTTATAACATGCCCAATGGAAGCATTCAAAAAATAACAAGATCAAAAATTACATATTCTTCAGATTTTAAATCAGTCGTAGGTATATCTATGACAGTTTTCAAAACCCACCTACCTAAGATAGGTGACAATAATGCCTGATTTATGGCAATACGCTCGTCCCCTATTACATGGGACTGAGAATATTTGGCCAAATATGGGTGTCAATACACCCTGCCTTTTGCCTCCCATACATACATACATACGTCACGCCCTTCTCCCACAGGGGTAGGCAGACATCACTTCCTTCCACTTGCTACGATCCTTACATACTTCTTCCGCTTCATCCAATCTCATCAATCTCTTCATGCATGCCCGTCGGTTTCGGGTACTCTTGACCTGGCCCTTTTTTAATAGACTTTCAATTTGATTATGAAAGATCCGCCTAGGCCTTCCCCATGTAAATCCTTTTTGTCATTCTCCTTTCATCCGTTCTTTCGACATGACCGAACCATGCGAGCATCCCTTTCTCAATCCTTGTCATTACATCTTCTTTCAAACCACACCTTTCTCTTATCACACTGTTATGCAATCTTTTGCCTCCCATTTCGGGGATATATAGGCGTGGATCATGTATGTATGTATTTTCAATGTGACGTCAAACATATAGTTTAACGGTCCGCTCTTAAATTTAAATGTAGTGTGTGTACTAAGGAAATACAATTGAGCGGACTATTAAATCTGTGGTTGAACCCTGTTCTATAAGTTTTCACTGTAAAGCTTTCCAACCCAATGAAGTGTCATCCTGACACTGAGAGAACTAATCCTAAGTATTACGCGGCTTAGAATAAGACACCGGAATATGTATAAGGAACAGGTATACCTCGCTGCACAGCTAGCCTTCTGTCGCACATAATCCCTTGCCTTGAGTAAATTCTTTGTGAAAAAGAGTTTTACCATCTGCATTTTAATTCAACGCCATTTTTCTTTATTTTTGGGTACCACATTAAAATAATAAAATATAAAAGCCCCATTTTTATTTGCGTTTAGATTGTTTCGTTAATATAAATTATGTAATAACAAAACTAATGCCGTGTGGTGACGGCAAAGTAGGAAAGAAAAAGATATAGGCGTGATTTATGTATGTAAAACCAAACTATGATAAATATAATACTACGTGTCAAACACACGTTAAAATGTATAGTATAATACACTCGCACTTCTTCTAAATTTTACGAAACAACAAGGCGACTAAAGACAGCGATGAGTAATGTGCAGGGCAGCAGCGTTCCTCTTATACCACCTAGCAATATACTGCCTGATAGATGGCAATAGGTTCGCCACTTATTACATAGGACCTAACATAATTGGCGAAAGTAGGGTGATAATTCACCTTTGCCTAGCATTTGGCGATATGTGCGTGATTAATACATGTATGTATGTAAAATCCCAGGTTCGGACAACATATCATGTATTACCACCAAGTTAGTACGGAACCCGCGCCGCTCAAACCCAAATCGGTGCCGTCGTTTTTTCTTTTCGCACGTAATAAGGGCTTTAAGAAGGGAAATGACGTTATCCTTCCTTATCGCGTTTCCATTTAATATTTCAAATATAACATTTCTTAAATTGACTTTGCAGAAGTTAGCAGCTTTACCCCCTGGGGTTCTAATCGCAACGGAGTTCTTTTCTATGTTATAAGAAGTACCCTACTATGAGTATTCGATACCATCAACAGCTGTTGCGTTTAAAGAACCCTTTCCTTTGTTTTGGTCTTACCACATACTACTAAAGGGATTAATATGAGCTTGTTAATAAGATTTACTGTCGCACTCAGAGACGACATTAACTTTAACGAGTACTTAATGTCAAAAAATTACAATTCATAACTAGTCGCTATTCTTGCCGGAGTCTATGGTCTAGATTAAAAGTTAATTGACGTCTCCGAGTGCAGCAGTTAGAGCAAGATGAGATGTTTCCTTAAATTTTTTTAGAATATCATCTTTTTTTTATTATTATTTCCCATACCCTGCCCATTTACCCATAAACAATTACGTATCTTAAGTTCCAATTGTAACTGTGTAATCGCGGCGTTAAAGTGTAATAATCGCAGTGTTTTAGTGAGCTACAATTTCATAAGTTCAAGTACCGTATAACCAAATCTCGTTCAACATTTCCTAAACCTTTGCTTGTAAATGACGATAACATAAAGCGGCGAGGTATTAGGAGCTAATACGTAGCTCGGCACGCGACTCTAGCAGTTACGTAAGGAGTCCGCTCAGGCGAGGCTTACCTACCACTTGTGAGGTTTCTGGACTAATGTGTTACCGCAGGGGACGGCGGACTGATCCCCATGGTACCTGGAATAACATACATAATATGCCTCGCATGCCTTTCTCCCACAGGGGTAGGTAGAGATCACTTCTTTCCACTTGCTACGATCTTCTTTCGCTTCATCTATATTGGACACATATATACGCCGTGTGGTGACGGCAGAGTAGAATACAAATGTCACCACCCCAAATCTCTCCCGTGGGTGTCGTACAAGGCGACTAAGGATAAATCAGTCATGAGGAATGGGCAGCAGCGTTCCTCTTATACCACCTAGCAATGTACTGCGACTTTTGTGCCCGGTAAATGGCAATTGGCTCGCCTCGCCACCTATTACATGGGACCTAACTTAATTGGCGAAAGGTGGAACCTAGTTCACCTCGGCCTACCCCTAAGGGGATATAGGCGTGATTTATGTATGTATGTATGCAATCTCATTAATCTCTTCATGCTTGCCCGTCGGTTTCGGGTACTCTTGATCTGGCCCTTTTTTAATAGACTTTCAATTTGATTATGAAATATCCGCCTAGGCCTTCCCCGTCGCATTTCTCTATTAACTTCCACCATAAAAATCTTTTTTGTCATTCTGGAATAAAATTTGACAAATGTCTCTTATGGAACACAGATTAAATATTGGTCTTTCGCAGTCGTATTGTTTGCAATAAAAAGTATGCTGTGTGCTGTAGGTTACTATACCCTATTGTGTTGTACTTAAGAGTTACCGAGTCTTAGCTTGCCAGTCGAAAGGCTGTCCGTCAGTTCGCCCCATGGCTCACAGCCGCAGCAAAGCCGTCGGTAATGGAGTTGCGAAGAACACACGCCCTTGTGTGCGTAGGCTCTAATTAGCCCTGTGTTTGTTCTCCTTGAATAAATTGCGATCGGATTGGAGCAGGTAGATTGAGTGATTAGTCTAGCTAGAATATTGGTTGTAACTCTTCATGTGTGACAGGCGACAGATAATAATAACCCTCTTAGCAAAACTTATTTGGCTTCCATGTATAGATGGTATATAAGTTCTCGCGTGTCTCTTAATAATAATTACGGTTTCTAACAATTCTTTATTCACGTGGTACGGATCGTCACACCGTAAAATCAATGTGCAAAGCGTGGGAAATACCATGTATGGTATATTACTAGTTATACTTAGAAGAAACTCTTAGCATACCAAGGATTTACCGTGCCGGGTGCCGGGTCCTTAGTGTGGCAGAGGTGTAGTCAATAACAGCGCTTGGGACTTGTGACCCAAGTGTAGGTTTACGGGATCCCTTCACAACATGTCAAGACTCGCCTTCGCCAGAACCGACTTCTGTCTCTGCCCAGTCATGTTTGGTAAGATTCCGTGAGAGCCGCCTTTGACACACGTTCCCCATGGTACAGTCAGTTCGACTAGCAGTACACGCTTGATTATCCGTGATTAAAGAAATATTTTATATCCGGTAAAGATGCAGAAAGCACTTCTTCACTTGGTATTGTGAAGTGCTTGTCATATGAGTCTAGAAGAGTCCAGTCCGGAGCCGAACCTAAAATCAATTACGGTTTGTAATAATCACTTATGTGTTGTTTAATTGTGACCTGCTGCATACACAATTACATGTAAAATAAACCTTATTCTTACGATCCTTATTATTGTAATAGTCATCATCATCGCCATGCCCTTATCCCATCGTAAAGTATGTCCTCTTTTTCCATTCTCTTTTGTCACTCTTCATCTCCTCATTCACATCCATCACCTTCATATCACACCTCACACAATCCATCCATCTTTTCAGTGGTCTTCTTCTACTTCGACATCCATAAACATTCATGTCCATAACTTTTTTACTCACATTCATGGCATCCCGTCTCATAACATGTCCATACCAAGCTAAACAGCTCCCTTTCATCTTCTCTGTCACTGGTGCCACTTTCAAACTCCCTCTTACGTACTCATTCCTTATCTTATCCATTTTTGTCACTCCACACATCCATCTCAACATTCTTATTTCTGCCGTATGTAATTTTCTTTTATCCGTCTTTTTCACAGCCCAACATTTCGACCCATACATAGCATTAGGTCTTATAACAGACTTGTAGAATTTTCCTTTTAGTTTTAGTGGCATTCTTGGGTCGCATGTAGTTGCTGTAACCATTTCATCCATCCTGTGTTGATCCGGTTATTATTGTATTAGGAATATTGAAAGATAAACAAACAGAACCCCCACCAAGGCGATGCTTTAGTTAGAGCAACAACAGTTAACCGAGTATTCTGGTCCCGACACCAGACTCAATTCTGAAAAGCCACGTTCCTAGGGGTCCCATTCCAGCCCGAAATGCATGCAGCAATCAAAACAGCGGCTCTTTGTCTCTATGTAGGTCGAGCCGCGCGAAATACCTGAGATGCTCAAATACCCAGCGCGGAATCAGCCCGCCTGTGTTATGGTGCTTCTACACGGTGCGAGTAGCTGGTGCAAGTAAAACATACATACATAAATCACTCCTATATCCCCGAAGAGGTAGGCAGAGGTGAAAAATACCTACGTTTTGGCAAATGTTAGGTCCCATGTAATAAAGGTGGTATTACATGCAATAGGTGGCGAGCCTATTGCCATGTATCGGGCACGTAAATCGCAGCTCGTTGGTATAAGATACAATGGGCCTTATAAGAAGACTCAAAGTCACTCAAAGGGCAATGAAGAGGGCTATGCTCGGTGTTTCCCTGCGTGATCATATCAGAAATGATGAGATCCGCAGGAAAACTAAGGTCACCGACATAGCCCGAAGAATTGCGGACCTTAAGTGGCAGTGGGCAGGGTACATTGCGAGGAGGACTGACGGCCGTTGGGGCGGGAAGGTCCGAGAATGGCGTTGGTACAGGCCCCCCACGAGGTGGACCGACGATCTGGTAAAGGTCGCGGGAAGCCGTTGGATGCGGGCAGCGCAGGACCGACCGGTTTGGAGATCCGCGGGGGAGGCCTATGCCCAACAGGCAACGGGCGTCTCTCGGCTGAATGATGATGATGATGATGGTATAAGAGAAATGCTGCTGCCCATTAGTTTTCGTTGTCTTTACCCTTAGGCGCCTGTCAGCATGTCTGCGCAAGTAACACGCGCGATGTGATCCCCGCGCAGGCTACATGCGCATGTTACTTGCGCAGTGTACAAGTAGCTGGACTCGCTGGAATCGATTACACGATGCATAACCAGCGCAAATGCTTCAACATGCGCAAGTCACTTGCACCGTGTACAAGCACCATTATTGTACGGTCGTATCTAAAATTCAAATGTCAGTCATTAATGTAGACAGCTTATTAAAACTTGGAGCTTATCAGAGGATTGGAGGTCATGCGGAGTATTACGTTCCTAGTCTAGATTAGAACTACGAACTTGACTTAATTACATATAACAGTCTCCATGTAAATAGTCACATGATACCGGGTTTTAGAGACGGGTCGGTAATGAGTGCTGTAATTTAAATCTCAAATACAAAGGAGCGGCGGCTGGGATTGGGCAGGGATCGGTGACCGAAGTTTGTTATTCACCCAGAAGTTTCTGTGTGGACATTCGAAAGGCTCTTATGTAAAACGGCAGCTAAACGTATGTAGTACGCAAGTTAAGATATCCAGTTTTACGTTGCCTTTTTTTATGATTAATTATTTTGTTGGGCCTTTTTTTTCAGTAGTTACTTTCAAAATATTTCTATTATCAGTAAAAATCTTCTCTTTTTCCTGTCCTTATCCCTCTAAGGGTCGGTCCATCCAATATATCTTCCTCTTCCATACTTTTCTATCAGAAGTGATCTTAGCTTCTTTCTCATTATCATCTTTCACACAATCCACTTATCACTTCTTCGGTCTTCTTCTCTTTCTAGGTCCAACCACATCCACACTTAACATTATATTTTTAGTCATGTAACATCCGTCCCCCTCACATTCTCGTATCACGGTAACCTGTTGCTCCTGAATTTCTCTATCATAGGCGCTACTTTCAGACTCTCCCTGACGTCATCATTATAAATCCTGTCTTTCCTAGCTACCCTACACCACCAACTTAACATTTTCATCTCCGCTACGTGCCTTTTTCTTTCATCAGGTGTAATAACACCGCGTTTTGTCAATTAGGTTATCAACATCATGACCAGCCCTTTAATCCCCACTGCTAGGGCACGGGCCTTCCCTATAGATGGATAAATATGTATAGGGAAATGAGGTCATAACCCACCACGATGGTCCAGTGCGGGTTGGTGGGTATTACCGACTACACATGCAGCCGGGACTAACGGCTTAACGTGCCTTCCGAAGCACGGAGGAGCTCGAGATAAAAAAAATTGATCACCCATCCAATGATAGGCCTTGGCGACTATTGCTTAGTTTACGCAATCGCAGGGCAAACGCGCTAACCAATTAGGTTAGATCCCATGTAATAGGTTAGCCGCCTTTTATGACACCCGCGGGTGAGATGCGGAGTGGTGACAATTTAATTCCGCTCTGCCCTACCACACGGCCATTGTTTAGTATCAGTACGCCCATTGTTTATGAGGACGGCCTCGTATTGCCTTCGCATTCCCACCCGGGCGGGTGGCAGAAGGAATTTCAATATTTCCACCGATAATTCCCCACCGAACAAATATTGAACAGAATTGTTTTCTAAGCTGAGCACAAAGTGTATTATTGGCTTGGAAATTTACAGCCATCTTGGGAATGGTTCGAGTGGAGTAGGTAAGCGATTGTGTTACATTAACCCGTATTCCGTGATGTCACACACACTCAAATGGTGCATGGGTGCGATTAAGTAATTGATTGTTGCTAATGATTCAAGAGAAGTGCGGCGTAATGGATTTAGTATGTAAGATTGTAAAGGGAGGTTGGATGATGAAAAATTGGCAAACGTCAAATGAGCCAAGATCACAGGTTACATTTAGGGTATTCTGGCAGAAACGAATAAGTGCAAGATTTGAGAAAATTTAGGCACACAAAGTGCACATGTATACTTAGTTTTTTCTGCTTTTTTTATCTGGCAAACCCGCATTATAACTGTAAGAGCTTTATTTTATTTTTGTGCCCAACATTATTATATTTAGCAGTTTTACTGTGATCATCAAAATTTTTAATTCATTTTTCATAGACAGACATATTTTGGCACTTATTCGGTTCTGCCAGAACACCCTCGATATTTGGCCGAACAAGATGTGTTGAGACGGGAACAAGGAACAGGGATCCACTATAATTGGCGAAACGTGGGTGTCAATTCACCTCTGCCCTACCCCTTCAGGGTAGATTTATACATGTTTCTTCTTCCTTTAGTAAACCGTTTGCTAGTTTTGAGACTAGCAGTATCTAATTCTCTTACAGGTTATATTAACAAAATTTCGCCTTAATTTCAGTTTTGTCTGTACAATGTGCCTACATCTCTTCCTATAGGTTCCTGTTTATCCACAACTACAGACAGCCTCCGATTACTTTGATCGTGAGCAGAAATAATTCGAACTAAAATTTAAACGGGTTACTAAGGGGTTAAGCAGTTTGTTTTGACTGGCTCGCCTGCGATTACGTAACCTAAGCAATATTTGCTAAGGCTCGTTCGTTAGATAGGTGACCAACGGATGGTGTATTTTTTTACTGGAGCTGTGTACGGTACAGGTTTTAGTTTTACAATTTAACATAAAAAATATGAAAAATCAGAATACAGAGGCAAATTGACATACCGTATGTCTTCTTCTGCCCTACCCTGTTCCCCGTTTATCTGGGGTCAACATAATAAATGTTTCCTCTTCCATTAATATTGGTCAGACGTCATCAAACCCTTTTGATTCATATTATAATCCATTACACCGTCCATTTACCGGAAAGGTGTTAGTGATGAATTAATGTATAGAAATGTGATGGAAAAAACTTTGTTCAGTTGTGCAACAGTTTTAAAGTATATGACAATATGTTCGTAATAATTTCAATCATGATTTTTAACCAGTTGGTCACCTTACGAAACAGTTACATGTGATCTTTACGTATGCCCTACGACAGTTTCCTTATGCGCCTCATATAGTTAATGCACTACCAAATAACCACGCAAGTTTACCCTGTGAACTCAACACTTAATGTTTCGCAACACAGATCCGAAAAAGTCCTCTCAAATGTCGATCACGTAGTTGATTGGAGTTGCCGAAGGTCGCGCAGGGCGTGTCGAGGTCGAGGTGCACAAGTGAAAGCTCCCCTGAGCTCACCGCGTGCTCCGAGCTCAACCTTTTTGCGGGCTTACCAAATTGTCACACAGGTCTGTTCATAAGTCACCACGCAAGTGTAGTCGTGTGGCCCAGTTTCTAAAGAAAAGAGAATTAAAGGAAGTATGCACAGGATCTTAATTAGAATTTAAACAAATTTGAGAACGGCGAAACAGTAGACCCTGGCACTACCCCATACACTGTTAATTTTTAAGTATATCTAAATATACTTAAAATGCAGCTCTGTACAGCATCTATCACAATCTCATGCCCATTTGAGTGCAATACACTCATCTCTTATTTCTGCCGCCTCTACCCTCCCTTGACAATGGCTCCTACAATTACATCACACGTGTAGTGAATGAATTTATAGGAAACTAGTGGTCGCCCGCGGCTTCGCTCGAATTAATGTCGGTTGTTATATAGCCTTCCTCAATAAATGGACTATACAACACAAAAATAATTTTTCAATTTGAACCAGTAGTTTCCGAGATTAGCGCGTTTAACCAACCAACCAAACAAACAAACTCTTCAGCTTTATAATATTATTATATATGTCGAGAGACCGAAGGACAAAGAGTGATCAGGGTGACTAGCCAGTATGTACCTATAAATTGAAATAATCAATAATTTTGTTATTTTTAGTTAAAACCTTTTATGTGCCCTTTATGTCTTTAGTCTGGTGGTGCAGGTGTTGTCTCGTCACTGTTGTTCTCAGGACCACCTGTCTTTTCATCTGTCACGCCAACATCAATCGGAGCAAGTCAAAAACTAACCCAACCTCATCATATCACGTTACTACACCTCCAACACAGTTTAAGGGCCGATAAATATATTAAAACGCCGAGCCCAATACAAATAGGTAAAGGTCTCTCGCGGCGACCGGAGACCTGTCACCGAGAGCCAACATGTAGCGCGACATCAAAAACAAAGCGTATCGAATCTCTTTCATTTCGCGACATTGTTAGACACAATCGGAGGGCTCTTTGAAGCTGCGCGTAATATGGCAGAGCCCGGGGCTCGTGAATATGATACAGGCGCCATTTGGGACGGGAGGAAGTGGCTCCGGCCTCACGCGATACCTCCGCAGCGATTGTAACCGTACACCTCTGGCTTGGGACGTCGCGTAGGTATGCGAACGCCAATATTTTAGATCTCGCCAAATTGATTTCCCTGTATTCGGGTTTCGTTGTTGATTTGCATTTGAGTGGGGCAAACATTGGATGTTGGCCACGGTTGTGTGTGGTAGATGGTAGATTGGATGGGTGACCAAAAATTTAAGCAGGCCTCCATATTGCTTCTCGTTGAAGCGGTTATTATTAACATCCCGTTTTGGGCCCACATGTTGGCTTATAGATAGCCCAATGTGGCTAAAGAATGCCACTAGATAGGCTGACGATAAAATACGCGGGCTTGCTTTGAAAAATCAGATGGTTGGTGTTTTCAGATTTAAGAAGTTTAACAACATTCAAAGCTGAATGTTGTTACATACATACATACATAAATCACGCCTATATTCCCGAAGGGGTAGGCAGAGGTGAACTAGCACCCACGTTTCGCTAATTATGTTAGGTCCCATGTAATAGGTGGCGAGCCTATTGCCATTTATCGGGCACAAAAGTCGCAGTACATTGCTAGCCTAGGTGGTATAAGAGGAATGCTGCTGCCCATTCCTGATCACTGATTTATCCTTAGTCGCCTTGTACGACACCCACGGGAGAGATTTGGGGTGGTGACAATTGTATTCTACTCTGCCGTCACCATACGGCGGAATGTTGTTAAACTTCTAAAATCTTAAAATTTTCACTGTATTGACACATTTTTGCATGTAGTTTTGAGAAGCTTTTTAAATCATTCTAGGGCTAATCTGGAATTGGGCCTGTAAACATTTTAATATTAAATATAAAATCATTCAGATCAACACAACTCTTCACGAAACCACTGCGCTATTAAAGACACAGGTTTAAGTTACATTACCACTCCGACATCGATTAGCATAGCTGTGTCCAGTATTTACCGACTGCCGTCATCACATGATGATGAATTTTGGAAACTTAGTCAAAACTAATACAATAGTTTCACGGGCGACGAGCTCGGGGAACTCCCAAGTTATTATTTTGATTAATGGTCTCGGTCGGACGCTTTGCTAAATTGTAATTGATGATTCGCTTGACGAAGAAACGGATAAAACAACTGGGGGCCATTATTTAATGTAATGTGTTGATGCTAATGTGGTGTAAGTAGTGCAGAGAGCTTCTCTTCTATTTGGTTTTTTGAATAGGAATATTAAGGAAGATATTGAGGATTGTTTAATGAGCAATGCAAGCAGAGTTGCTTGCCGCTTTGGGAGTTAAAGGACCGTGATTTATGTAAGTATACATTTTCTTCTCTGTCAGTTCTGTCTCTTTTTTATATAATACGTTGATTCATCATTAGCACCTTTCCGGTGTGATGGAAGATTATGAATCAAAAGAGTGGATGACTTGATGACGTCTGACCGATATGAATGAAAGAGGAAACATACTGCGCCGACCCTAGATAAACTGAGAAAAATGTCAGGGAGAAGAAGAATACATTGTCTTCTCTGTGCGCCTTTTATGTATCCTTAAAAAAATATTTAAAAGATTTTAAAAATTCAGAAGAGATTAAAGTATAGATGTGCGATTGATAAAAGAAAAGTGATATCGATAGATAACCAAATTATCAAAAAAATATCCAACCTATTTTTAATAATGTAACAATTTGCCCGCCGTAGCCCAACGTTGAAGAACATGCCTCGCATGAACAGGAAAGATATTAAGTTGTCTTAAGTTAAATTTATGTTGCCTATCGTTGTACAAGAAATTTATGTTCGCTTCGGACTCGAAATCGATTTAGCCACACGTCGCACATACTGTTACGTTATTAAAATGAAATGTGGATCTACTTAATAGTTGTTTAACGAGGCAGCAATGCGCAAATTTACGTCTGGAACATTTAGAAGATTAAAAAGACTTGTTTAGTGTCTTGTTTGAGATACAATATGAAAATAATATACGTGATCGCTACCAGATTCCCACCAAACTTGGTAGATAAATGATGGATTTTCTGATGAAACACGCTTAAGTAGACTTATACCAAAAAACGATGTTCATGGAAATAAAAATTATAAACATCGAGCAATCATCACCATTAGCCGTTTAACGTCCCCACTGCATTGTCACCCATTCAATGACCAGTCTTAGCGAACATTGCTTAGCATTATGCTCAATGGTTATTGCACATAACGAAGGCACCTTAAACCACAAAATTACTAGTTACAATCCCACTTGTTGCTTTTTAAAAGCTTTTTTCAGCAACATTGTAATACGGCGACAGTGACGTGAAAACTAGTATAATTGCTTTCATTTTAACTTTTATACTGCTAATGCAGTTCGGCATTATGTTGCAATTACGGGTGTTATTGTTCGTGAAATTAGCAATGATTGTCGGGTGTGCGACTCGTTATGCAATGTATTGCGATGTTATCTTTTGTGAAGATGATATGAATCAAAAGGGAGTGGATGGTTTGATGGCCTGGCCTCTGACGAATACTGCGACCACCCCAGATAAACTGGGACTAATAATAAAGCAGGACGATGACGATTACCTTTTGTAAAGAAATGTTGTAAAAATATTATTCGTAATACTAAAAAAACTCGATGGAATATTTATACCAGATTATATTAGATATTATTCTATACCAGACTTTGAAGAAATTTGGCATAATTTTTTTTTATTAAATAGACGACGTTCCTTTTTATTAAACCGTGGATTTATAATGTGGATTGAGTACCAAGAACCTGCGAACTGGGTTTAGGTCACTCTTTCAATAGGCCGAAGTCTTTCAGCAACAGACAGAAATTTCACTCTCACTCCTCTACCTCCCACCGTTTGTGGAGAGTTCCTAATTTAAATACATACATACATATGTCACGCCTTTCTCCCACAGGGGTAGGCAGAGATCACTTCTTTCCACTTGCTACGATCCTTACATACTTCTTCCGCTTCATCCAATCTCATCAATCTCTTCATGCATGCCCGTCGGTTTCGGGTACTCTTGACCTGGCCCTTTTTTAATAGACTTTCAATTTGATTATGAAAGATCCGCCTAGGCCTTCCCCTTCCCATTTCTCCATTCACTTTAACACACGTTAAAATAAAGTTCCTAATTAAAATAAAATAAAATATATTCACAAAAAAACTTATTTCATGTCTTCTTACTTAATTTTTAGTAAATGGAGTTTTAATATTTTGAGTTTTATAAATTAACTATTCTAGTGCTTCTTTCATTAATGTCGTAGATCCTTTTGAGAACTCAATTAACAAAATTAAATTTGATATCATAATGTAAATAGCGAAAGTGACTAGTGGATACGGAGTACGGGTACTTCAGTACTGAACTCAGCATAATCTAATTTCTTGGAGTCAAAAAATTGAATTACATTACTTAACCATTTTCCTCTTGAATGTATAATTTGAACACATTTAACATTGAAGAAAAATGTTAAACTTAGCTAAACTTTTATGTTTTGGTTATGTCTCTTATTTGTTTATTATTAAAACATCATATAAATGAAAAAAAAAAACTATTACAGAGAAAAAAACTATTACAAAGAAAAAAAATATGATCCTGATGCGCGGGTTCGATTAGAATTTTGGATTCGATGAGGACATTAATTTTTCTTCATCACAAAAAAAAATCATATATCGTTAATTTCATATATTTGATAAAATATATTAAATCTCCGCATGTGACACTAAAAAGTGTAGTGCAATGAAATGAAATCGTTTATTTTGCACATGAACAAGGTACACGGAAGATGGTCATATTATGGATATTGTAGCGCGTGACTCAGCCCGTTTGGCCTGCGATTGTGTAAAATAAGCAGCCCGGTGATTGTATGGGTGATTTTGGTCACCCGTACAATCACCGGGCTGCTTTATCTCGAGTTCCTCCGTACTTCGGAAGGCACGATATGCTCTTGGTCCCGGCTGCATCTGCAGTCGTTTAACCCACCAATCCGCTCTGGGCCAGTGCGATGGGTTATGGCTCATTCTTCCTATATTCTTCCATCCATAGGGAAGGCCTGTGCCCTAGCAGTGGTGATGATGACGTGCCACTATCGCGCGACGAAACCCCAAACAGCAGACGACCAAACCCACACGAACAAACTCAATGAAAACAGCATTTGTATCGCCACGCAATTAGATCTCAGAATAAATAATACACTAGAGAGAACTGCTTCGTAATTTCTGCAGCCAGTTGTTTCCTGCAACAATGTCGATGCAACATTGCAGCGCTCTCTGAACTTTTCATTGTGCTCATTAAATGCCCCTCAAGTTAGCGAATTGTGGACTTTATTGCTATCCGCATAGAGTGCCCGGCGGCGACGTAACAGCTTCATTGTAAGATAATTAAATGGAGTGTGTATTGAGGTGTAGGGTTGGTGAGAGCAGTGCATCTTAAGTTTTTGTTCCCATCAACTCGGCGTGGCTAAGGAAATTGACGATTAGCGAAACGACGGGAAAAGTAAAATGCTTTGCGGTTAATGCATTTTCTCAGAATGTGAGCGGTGTTGAAAAGAATGAACTGATGTCTGGCGTACCTATTTTGGTAATTTTGATTTCTTTGGCTTGCACGGAGAATTTATACCATCAAATTGTTTTCAAAAATTTTTATATTTGTCTAATACATAGGCCGCTCTTCCTTTGTACGGGTCAGCGGATGTCAACGACTAATCACTGCAAGTGCGTCAGGACTAAACATGTCACCTGAAGCACTAAGAAAACCCATCCCAGAACACCCCAGAACATTATTGCGTACGCTGCTTAAAAATAATAATAAACGGATGGAAATAAAACAACATGGCGCCCAAACCCGCTTGCCACAGCGCTATCGTGTTCCTCGTAGGAAGTTATACCACACCACAAATAGTAGTAGTTTTTAATTTGTTCCGAAGCATCGCTATGAACCCACGACACAAGGCAGCTGACTCCAAAGCCACGCACGCCGTAAGTTCGTCTCGTTACGACTCCACTTAAATATCGGTTACCACGCGATCTAGTTGTTTCGACACAAGTGTTTTGTAAGGAAGCGGCATAACTCAGAAATGAAATATGGCGACACACGCCACCAAACTTGGAACTGCTTTGACCTGCAGAGGGGAATGTGATTTGTTGCTGGGACTGGATGAAATTTAACTTTGGCGTTTCCAGTTTTTATTTTTCTATGGCATGCTATTATAGTGGGATAGGGGGAGGATATAAGGCCGACTCCGCAACGGCACGGCGTCACTCGGCTTGGAATCAAGGAATTCTACATTCGACTTGGTTATTTTGAGCGACTTAACAAGTTAAAATTTTATCAGAAATATTATATAGACTATATGGCTCATTCTCAGATAAGTTATTTAAACGAATCAACATATAAAACACACTAATGTTAAATTCCATTACAGTTTTCCCTAAAGTGTACAAATTCGACGATTTTTAAGGAGATTTATGCATGTATCGGAAATTTTACCAAAATTGTAAAGTAAATAGAGTTATGGACGGAAAAAGTGTATTGTGGGTTTTAAGTCCTGTAAAAATAAAATATAATATTTAAAATAATTATCTACTCATATCAAAATAATGTATACTAATACTCTAATCAAACCGAGATGTGATATGTGCAGACAACGGCACTATAGACTACCCAAACCTGTCAAAGTTTTGCAATCGAATATAAACCTTAACTTGTAGTACTAGTAGAGCATAATGTCGATTCAGAAAATTTTACATTTTGTTATAGCCTATAATATAAAATATATCTTATTTTTTGTTATAAAACTAAAGCCCGATTTCACCAACACGTAATCATGCGATTAAAAGATAACCGGCAGTTTTTGACAATTCCTCCGTACGATAAAATGTCAAAAAGAACCGGTTAAATAATAATCGACTGTTTAAGTGTTGGTGCACTCGGGCCTAAAGCTTAATAAAAAAATAACCGTGTGGGTGTTAACTTATGCGCTCCAGGTCACACCATGATTTGGGGTTGGTTATTTAATTTGTTTATGATTTGAAATGTTTACCTTACACTGTAGCATTATGTGCTAATGGTATCCTATTTCAAACTTATTTAATCGAGCGTATACTCTATTTAGTCTTGTTAGGTAAATTATCTATTGTTACAAATATATAAGAACTTTGTATTTGTATTTTCACTGGCAGGATTATCTGTTGTCACTACTATTCGTAATAATCAATCAACCATTTGTAAAATAACTATTCGTAGTCATCGTTAATCGTTTCTGGCATAACTGCTACAACGATTACCAGTGCTACGAGGCTCCAAGTGTGACACTGAAGACAGTATTAAGCAATCTTTAATATCAAATATTTTCTATTGTATATTTTTTGTATACGACATTGAATGATTAGTATAGCAGATAATTGTATTGTCTGATACAATATATTACCTGTACCTACGTTACAATGTTAAATTATAGCGCTGTCCCTGAAGAGTCATAATGATAATGCAGTTTAATGGCCCGTTTAATTCTCTCGGGAAAGTACTATAAACATGTTTCTGTGTTTTCAATATATTGCTTATTGAACTCATTTTGTACTGTTCTCATATTCAATTTTTTAGTTTTTTTATTTAAGTCTTTAAATAACGTGTCTCCAATTTATTCTAAAATTTGCAATTTAAGGCTCATCAGATAAAATCAGAATTTTACGTTTGCCTTATAACCTGATGTGATTCCATTAACTACAAATCACTACGCTGCTGCCCATTTCTTATGGGTGTTTCAACTTTTGACACCCATGCGGCTATGCAAGAGATTGGCGGTGGTGACTCTGCCGTCACCACACGGCAATATTTGAGTGTTTTTATATTTTAAAATAACAAACATCTATTGTATGTTGACGCTTACGGATTGTATAATGTAGTCCATATCATTATGGAGGTGAATGTACTAAGCTGGTATTTTCATAAAGTCTGTTCGAATATTACTGTTTGAAGGTTCAAGAAGTACTGAATTACTAATTTTACAAGGTTTGAATTTATTTGTATCTAGTTGTGTCTAATTATGTAGTTTTGAATATTTATTAATGTGATAAAGTGTTGGATCTCATTCAATGTTTAATCTAAGCAACAGAATATTAAGTGTCCAAATGAAGTCATCAAAAACAAATTTAACTGGCAGCTTCTCTCTTTGACTGATAAGGATCTATGTCCTTTCCCATGTTAAACGTTTCTCTGCTATTAGAGAGATGAAGGTAGTCCCAATCTTCTTCGATAAAAGTATTTTGATGCGAGGTTATTTCTAGAGAGTATAACCTAAAAGATTCTGTAACTGTTTGTAGTGCCGAATTACATTGTCCGAGACCGTCTCTTTCGCGTTATACTTTTATGGAAATTTATTTGTATTTCAAATTCAATTTAAGGGATAATAGGATAATTTCCATTTGAAATCAAATGCCAACAGTGTACACACAATAGTCCTGGAGTAATGCATCAGTGAATTCCATTCTGAACATATTATAGTAACGATAGCCTTCGGCCAAGTTGTATCATTTCAGAAACAATAAACTAACAATTGCTCAAATTTTTAGATATACAATGCTGTTGGTCGCTTTTAATGTGCTGCGTGTTTGATCAAATACAAAATTCATACATAAATCCCCAAATGTGGTGAGGAATTTCGCCAGCAGCTCAGTACCTATACCCAGGAACGATGAAGTTTTTATACTTTAAAATAATGTGCTTTGATGAAACATTGGATTTTATTTTACAAAAAGCTAATAACATTTCATATCTGCCTTTGCTTATTTGGTAGAACGGTATTGGCTGGCTATTG
Organism: Cataclysta lemnata; assembly: GCA_963931975.1. Lineage (NCBI taxonomy): Eukaryota > Metazoa > Arthropoda > Insecta > Lepidoptera > Crambidae > Cataclysta > Cataclysta lemnata. The sequence goes on along the minus strand of OZ008340.1, from coordinate 413,857 downwards.
GGCGTTTTTGTTTGAGTCATGAATTTGTTCTTGATTTATGGTTGTTTATACATACATACATACATAGATCACGTCTATATCCCCGAAGGGGTAGGCAGAGGTGAACTAGCACCCACGTTTCGCCAATTATGTTAGGACCCATGTAATATGTGGCGAGCCTATTGCCATATATCGGGCACAAAGTCGCAGTACATTGCTAGGTGGTACAAGAGGAACGCTGCTGCCCATTCCTGATCCAAGAAATGAAAAAAAATTGAAAAAGTTGTTTATATGCTTATGTAATTAATATATTTTCAATATTTATGTCTGTCATCTAGTATCCATAACACACGTGCTTATGCTACTTACTTTGGGCTAGGCAGATGATATTTGAAAATAAATAAACATTGTCTTTTAATTCATATCATCCACCACACTGGAGAGGTGTTGTATGTATTTAGTTTGACAGGAAAAGATTTGAGTGATTATTGAAACAGCGACGAAGAGTCCCACGGCTCTTATAAAGTAATTTATATCGGGATGCACTGAGCGCGATCACCGGCAGTCTATTTATAAACTAATTAAATGCTGTCGTGTGAAGTGGACGGGTTGCTTGTCTGTTCTCATTTAACGCTAACTGCTCACTGAGTACGGTTTCAGGGCAAGAAGCAAAGTATAGCAAAGGAAATAAAGTATAATTACAAATACTAAATCATCAATAAATACATTACACTTCATTGAATAAAAATTCTATTCCATTTTTCTTTATAATGATTGATAATGACATAATATACAGTTACAAAATTTTATTTTTATTAGTCTGTGAGATCCCACCGCTGGGCAAAGTCCATCTCGAGCGATCCCGCGCCTTGCACTGCCTGCCATCTACCCAAATAAAAATAATTCAAAATGAATACTTAGGAAATAGTTATGTAGTTACACATTAATTTCATCTCTTGTTGAAAAATTGTTGTCGTAAAAGCTGTGGGATTGTTCCTATGCTAGAGCGTTTTAGACGAGACTTATGTATGACGTATTTTGTGCTACAAATATAAATTGAGGGAATTTTTTATTTATTTATTATGTAGTCAAGTTCTTTATAATGCCAACCAAGTTTCATATCTGCTATACTTCGGTCGACTTCTAAGAAATGGATATGTCTCTAGAGACGACAAACTAACCCAAAGTTTGTACCCAGTTTGAGATAAGGCCGAAGGGGAAGGTCATTTACCCGAAATCTTGAAGATTTTCTTAAAAAATGTAAGTAAGTTAACAGAATATCGTAAATATTTATTTTATTAGTAATTTATTAATATTACTTACCTGGGAACAGAGTAAAACGATCACATACAAAAGTAAAAAATAAAAATGATAAGCATAAACCTGGCCTCTTGAATGGCCGGCTTGGTCAAATGGTCAGATATCTGGCTAATTTAAAAGGTTCCGGGTTCAAATCCTGGTACGGGCAAATTTTGTAATGAACACAGACATTTATTGTTACTTAGTCATAGACGTTTATATGTTTATGTAGTGTATTATAAATGCTGCTTTGTATAATTTATATATATGTATATATTAAAATTTGTGCGTCATCTAGTATCCATAACACGAGTGCTTATGCTACTTAAGTACTTAGGGCTAGACTTTGGGAGTGGAAGAAAAATTTTTTTTTTAATAATAGACACAATGACATATGCATTCCCAAACTACACCTAAAACAATAAGAATATACACCTTTTGTCATCATATTTATTATGAAGAAAATCTTTTCTTTATTTGTACTTATTTTTCTAACATTTATATTATAATGTTCAATTGAATGATGCAGTGCCACATTTGACATTTCGTTAGCGAACAAATAATAAATTGTCTCGCTGCACCAATGACCCACCTTCGGTCCAATGACCCACTTCTCGCAGTCGCCATTTCATTCGTAAACACTCAACATTTATTACACGCAAAAAGTGCTCATTAAAAGTTTTTCTGCTAATTTAAGTTATGGACTGCCATTTCTTATTTGATTTGATAAGATATTCCGAGTTCCATTTCAGCCCTCTCTTCAATAATGACACTTACTGCCGCACTCAGAGACGTCATTTAACTTTAATGAATATTTAATGTCAAAAATTTTATTTCTAATCTAGACCATCGACCCGGCAAGAATAGCGACTAGTTTTGAAATGTCATTTTTTGACTTTAAGTACTCATTAACGTTATTTGACGTCTCTAAGTGCGGCAGTGTATCTTATAAAAGTTACTATTATAACGTAACAAAGTTATGAACATAAAATTCGATGGTACTATGTCAGATAATTAACTTTTACCAGCTGGACTCAATTAGGCTGTCATACATTTCTCTCTCATTTTCTGATCGATAGCGCAGTGACACCGGTACTAAGGCCGGTCATTGGATGTTTGATCAAAATTATTATTTTGAGTTCCTCCGTGCTTCGCAAGGCACGTTAAGCTTTTGGTCCCGGCTGCATCTGCAGTCGTTATGTAGGCCTTAAGTTTTACAGCCCGCCGCCTGCCTGACACCAAGCCTCTTGGTGCCACAATGAATATTCTGCTAAACCGTATAGTTCGCATCAGTTGTAGCGCTTCTATTTAAAAACGTTAGCTACTGACAATAACAATGAGATCTCAAACGGAATATCATCCACTCAGTGGAGCTTTGACAAAGCCGGACGCGAACCGCTTACATACTTAATTTCGCGTGTAACAATGAGCGCTCCTGATAATGCCGAAAGAAACAAAGAAAAAGCAACAACAAAGGACTCGAAACGCAATAAAGGCGTGCTTTCAAATAAGCCGCCGCTGTACCTATACTGTGTGTCCAGAAAATGTCGCACTGAAGATGAGACAATAGAACAATAAGAGACGACAGATAAACTAGGAACAGGGCAGGGAGAAGAAGAAGAAATCGAGACAATCGTTGGAAATTTAGGTCGACTTCTTCCTCCTGCCCTGTTCCCAGTTAGTCTGGAGTCAGTTGCCTCGGTCGGTGGTATGATTCGACTTTCATTTATATCGGACGTCATCAAGCCATCCACTCCCTTTTGATTCAAACCTTCCATCGCTCTGTAAAGGTGCTAGTGATGAATGAATGCAGGTACTTATTCAAAATAGACGGAAACGACCATGTCGAAAGATCGACAACATTCTAATCGATGCTGCTCACTTTAGCTTAGATTTTACAGACGGCCCCCTGCCTGACACCAACCCTCTTTAGGTATGCTGGTGGTTTGCCCTCCACTATTTGGGTGCCCTAAGGTGTTATTGGTCTATACCGGGCAACCTCCCTTAGTCGACTTTCACGACACCCCTGGGATGAGTCGGGGCTGGCACATTCAACGTTATTTTTTCGCTCCCATGCAAAGTAAAGAAAACGAGACAATAGTTGGAAATTTAGGTCGAATGATACAATCGCGACAATACCGACAGGAAAATGTGGCTTGAAGATCTGAAAGCAGAGCGCTTCGGACAATAACCCTTGGGACAAGGGACGCGGAGGCGCCTCCTCAGGTGGATACGCGCACAAACACTAGTCTTATTTACAGCCGCACTCAGGGACGTCAATTAACGTTTATGAGTACCATAATTACAAAAAAAAAAACAATTTAAAACTAGTCGCTATTCTTGCCGGGTCTATCTAAACTAAATGTAGATTTAAATATTTTTTTTTGACATTTGTAAGTACTCGTTAAAGTTAAAGTACGGACGTAAGTCTTCGTTATTACGTACAATATCGACAGTTAATATGGAGATCTATGTCATTAATACTGAGATTTTTTTAAGCTAGACAAGGAAGCTCTTCATCTCAACTGATGGTGGGATCGGCAATTACGCTGGCCCAGTGCGGGTTAGTTGATATTAACAGCTTAGCTTAGATTGATGAGGTTGGAAGAAGCGAAAGAAGTATGAGGGGATTGTAGCAAGTGGAAATAAGTGATTTCTGCCTACCCCTGTGGGAGAAAGGCGTGACATATGTATGTATGTAACAGCTTAGCATGCGCATTCCGTAGGACAAAGGAACTCGAGCAAAAGTATTTTTTGGTAACTCATCCAATGACCGTCCTTGGCGAAACATTGCTTAGTTCCTCTTCTCAAAAATGCATTTGCGATATCAGTGCCTAATGATCAGTCATGAACGATTTAAAAGTATAAAAATCAATGGTGTAACACGAAAAGGAAACATTTTACATGTATTATTTTCTAATTATAACGATGATTACTTTGCCTATTCTGAATGTGTGTCCGTCAAGAAACGACAAAGATAAGCTCCTTGTTCTAGCTCCGCAGCATTGTGCGCCAGGCGTCACGCTGTCACAGCACCATAAGGAAGGTCCTTTCATGTACCGCGGCATCTGCAATCCGCCCGCCATCGCCTGTTTCCTCGGAGCGATCGCTATCAGAATTTTAATCAGATATCTTTTCCTTCTATCTGCTTCCTTCTCTCCCCTGGGAACGCGGCATTACAGCGCAACAAAATAATGATATTATACAATTCCCTGGTGTAATCATTCCGAAATGGACCGAGCATTTCTCAATTTGGCGCGGGACTTTTCTGGTGTTGTGTTTAGTATCAAGAATCAACACTGCTTGCTTGTGTTGGTTAATTCCATTCCGGTGCTCGCATTTCGATCGCTGACTTTCGATACGTAAGAGATAATGGATTGTTAACGCAAGGAGTCTTAACCCTGTCGTATTTTTCAATGTTTAAGTACATACATCCTAACAAAATTGTCCAATGTTGAAATGTTAGTTTGCGTTATTATATCTATATTCCCTTGGAAACATGGGTTTTAGATGTTTAGAGTATTTATGATTCATAAATTAAAAATTTTATTAAACCGGAGACACGATAACTCTTAGCATTCCATGGATTCACCGTGCGGGTGCCGGGTCCATAGTGTGGCAGAGAGGGGAGTCAGCGGCAGCGCCGGGTATTTGTGACCCAAAGTGTAGGTTTAAGGGAGCCCTTGACAACTAGTCAACACTCTTAACATTATCTCGTTTCGTAAGAGGCACTGTGTCTAAAAGTAGCAGAATTAGGTCCCACATAATTTTTATGATAATTATGAATTTGATTAATGATAATGTGTACATCCGTAGGGAAGGCCTGGGGGCCTACCGCCTAACTCGATTGCTGATGATAGCTTTAAAGCAATGCACTGCTTACGGCTATAGCAGCCATCCTGAATTTTTAGGCGGTACGGATTTTGTGCCAAATTCATACAAAATCATTCAGTGATCATTCGTTCAAAGCTATCGCTAATAGTTTAGGTAGGTACATTTGGTGCGAAATGACGTCATAAACTATAGCTTTTGCTTTAGCAATCGAGTTAGGCGGTAAGCCCCCTGGAACCTATACACATAGAGAATATTAAAAGTAGACATGATTATTTCTATTGAATATTATTTGGATCACACTGATTTGAAAATTGTGGTCCGTAAATAGATTGACTGACACAAACAGCACACATTGGAGGTGTGAGCGATACAACAAGCACGAGTGTCAGTGCGCACGCGGCTGCCTCCTGAAATACCGCAGTTATTACTCCGTCACTATATTAATCTGGCGTCTGTCCGTCCGTCACAGCGCGTCCGTTTGATTTACGCCGCTCATTAGGCCGCCGCTATGCGTGCGACGGAATGTGGGAACATAATGTTAATTAATCAAGCACATTTAAAATAGTAATCAACTTTTTTTTCGAAGGGCGGGGCTTTGGGTATGACTGTTCCAGAGATGGACGTCTTGATCGAATTAGCTGGCAACGGAATAAAGTTTCATCTCGAAATGGAAGTATTTTCTTTTTAAGGAGCAGACAGTTTTATGTAAAGGCTTATTTCCAAATTGTTAGGCAGCCAGCGAAGTAAGTAATTAAAAACGGCGAAACTTAGATTTTATTTTCCGAGGTACCTACCTAATATCAGCTTTTTTGGCTCGGCTTCCATTAATATTAACTAGTAGGGAATCTTAGGAATATTATTTATAATTGACTGGGAGTGTCTCGTGTCGCAACTTTTTTAGATGGTCGCCGCTTTCATAGAATTTAAATGCGCAATTACTAAGTTGAATAGGAAATATTAGGCATAATATTATGTAAGTAAACTTGTAAGTAAATATTACTTGATTGGTGTTTCAATTACCAATGTTTTTATATACTTATTAAAAATCTGGCCGTGTGGTGACGGCAGAGTAGAATACAATTGTCACCACCCCAAGTCTCTCCCGTGGGTGTCGTACAAGGCGACTAAGGATAAATCAGCGATGAGGAATGGGCAGCAGCGTTCCTCTTATATCACCTAGCAATAGTACTGCGACTGTTGTGCGCGATAAATGGCAATAGGCTCGCCACCTATTGCGAAATGTGGGTGCTAGTTCACTTCTGCCTACCCCTTCGGGGATATAGGCGTGATTTATATATGTATGTATGTATGTGTATTAAAAATATAGGAGGCATTGAGAAAAGCTATGGTTGTCATTGATTACATATATCTTCTTCTTCTCCCTGCCCTTCTCCCGCTCTAGGCGGGGTCGGCACAACATGTTTTCTTCTTCCACTCCTCTCTATCTCTATTGATTACATACATAAAACCATATTACATTTAGAGTTTCAATCACTCGCATGCTCAAAATTAATTTTGTAACTTCGCCAAGCGTTATCATTAACAGCTTTATTAATATAGTGCTTCGTGCAATTGCCTACTAAACTATAGGAGAAACTAAGAGCCTAGGCAAGAGAGTAATATAGAGAAATATAGTTTGTTTATTTTGTTTTGTTGCCGTGTGGTGACGGCAGAGTAGAATACAATTGTCACCACCCCAAATCTCTCCCGTGGGTGTCGTACAAGGCGACTAAGGATAAATCAGTGATGAGGAATTGGCAGCAGCGTTCCTCTTATACCATCTAGCTATGTACTTACTGCGACTTTTGTGCCCGATAAATGGCAATAGGCTCACCACCTATTACATGGGACCTAGCATAATTGGCGAAGCGTGGGTGCTAGTTCACCTCTGCCTACCCCTTCGGGGATATAGGCGTGATTTTTGTATGTATGTACGTATTTAGTAAATGATTCCAAAATTTTTATTATATTATTATTTATGATTTTTATTTGAACATTATTACAAAACGTTAAAAAGATTAATAAAAAAAAATGGTTCGAAATAACAATATTATAGTCTTGATGCGGCAATCGAACCCGCGTCCTCTACTATCCTGGCAGATAGATAAGCCACTTGGCTAGGTTCTTTGGTATTTTTTAAATACCGTGCATTCGGTTAATCTAGGGTTTGCTTAATAATTATTATTTTTGATTTTTATTTCATGAGAACATTAATGAGATTGGATAAAGCGAAAGAATGATTAAGGATCGTAGCAAGTGGAAAGAAGTGATCTCAGCTCCTACCTGTGTGGGAGAAAGGCGTGACAAATGTATGTATGTGTTTCTATAACTTTATACGATTGTTGATAGAGCAAACTTATTTCCATAGCGACAACATCATACGAAGCTTGGTTAATAACGATTGTCTAAAATCAAATTGAGGCCAAAGGCGTGTTAGCGATTAGTCCCAGTGAAAGCCGCTCGCTATTAATGAAATGGAAAAATTTAATTATTTCCCACTTCATCAAACAAACGCTTTCGGAATTCATTTGCTCCTCTGGGAGTTGGCGGAGAAAAGTGGAAACGAAATGTGTTTTGGCACACTGATCAGAATGCGTGAGCTGTGTGCAGAAGAGCACCTACTGACTACAATTTTAATATAACTCCAAGTAAATTTTGATAATCGCTGTTATACCCACACTGCAGGTGCCCAAAACATCAGTTTTAGTGCACAACTAACTCATATCAATGTTTTCCAAATCTTTTTGCATATAATATATTATGGCATCGAGTTTTGTCGTGCGGTGACTGCACCACAATTTCTTTGTAGGTTTTAATGTTTTGTTATTTGATTTTTCCCTGTACATTCTTCGAGAGATCTTTTCAGAAACATCTGTAACAACAATGCAAGTACAGTCGATTTGGCAGATTTATTTAGAGTCCCGACGAAACGAGATGATATGGGGCAAGGTTCTTTATCCGGGGATCTGCGCTTAAGTGACACGCTTAAGTGCGGTTCAGGCGAGTAGGCTAATAGCGGCAGAGAAGATGCTGGGAATTTGGAATGGATCTCAGTGATATTTGACGCCTTTTTCTTTTTTTAGCCTGTAATAAATGTGGGACTTCACATACATTGTTAGTATGGTATGCGAGCAAAGGAAGACAAGCATCTACAACTTTTATTGAGTGGTTGTAGGTTTCAATACTGGCCAATGTTTGTGTAAAAATACTGGGATTTATTCGTTTTTTTTTTATATTTAATTATATCAGCTTGCTTTTACACATTTACTCAAAATGTTTATGGTTGGTGCGGTTGGTCTGTTGTCATACTGCTCTAATTTAGCAAGGTTTTAATGGCCACCCACTTGCTGGACACCCTAGGGACTCTATTTTGGGAAAAGCTACTCGCCACCACATACGGATGTTAATCGCTACCGGGATGTACACAAAAACTCCGAAATATTTACCCTATTTCTAGTGGAACATGAGTGTCAATTAACCTCTGACCTACACCTTCGGGGACTCTCTCTCTAGATATCTCTATGTATTTTATCATCCTCAACCGCAGATAGAATTTACAAAATGCTCCCTGTACGACACAGATAAAACGTATCGGTGCGAAATGAAATCCATATCGTCGACTTCAGTGTAAATATATTTATATGTACATATATGTTATATATCACGCCATTTCCCACGGCGGTGGGCAGGGACCACTTCATACGATCCTTGCGCACACCTTTCGCTTCGCCTGCTCTCGTTACATTCGTCATACACATCAGCAAATATTGATTCGATTCCGTTACACTTGATTCGGTAGTGTCAACAAAATCGGCATTAATGTCTATGTCCTGGGAGAAGAAACATGAAAGTAGAATAAATGTAGTAGAAATGAGAGCATTCAGGAGCATGGATGGGGTAAGTCGGAGCGATCTAAAGGTTTGGTTTGAAAGAAGTCGTAATCACAAGAATTAAGAAAGCGATGCTCGCTTGGTTAGGTCACGTAGAGTGACCTAAACCTAACTAAGCGAGCATCATGAAGCATGAGTGAAACGAGCTTTTGTTTATAATTTTATTAAGAGCACCAACAACATATCATATTATAAATACACGATAACAGCAATTCTTATGTAATATACCAGATATACATGTGAATTACAGCTTAGCACACCAATATTCGTTTTGAGCCATTTAGAAAATAGTAATCATATTAAGAGAGTTTAGGTATAAGTAACATGAGTTGATTATTTTGTGAAGACGTTTAGAAGTAAAATCGTAATAAGTCAGCGTTTCTTAAATAAATATAGTTGTGATTACCTACCCATTTGTTACAAAACCTAACACCCAATGCTAGTTTAGTTTATGTAATCAACAAACAGCCCGTGAAAGAACTTAGGCCAACATTGGAATAGCCGCTGGGAATTAACGAAGCGAACTTCGTGTATTTACAGCTGTAAGGGTTGTGTGCGGCGTGGGCGCCATTGTATTTTGAGCTCTATACATAGCAGTGCAAAGCCGCTTTCGTTTTTCTAGAAAGGTGATTGTTTTATTTTGTATATAGGTACTAATTATTATAATTTTGATAATGAAAAGCTAAGTCGCCCGGTGCAGGCATATGAATCCTTGTATGGAAGCTTCGGCCACTGTTTAAATAATAACAAATAATAATAAAACACTCACACCTATCATCTAGCCCAAAGTAAGTAGCCTAAGCACTTGTGTTATGGATACTAAATGACGGGGATATTTTTAGTATAATTATGTATATAAATGTTGAAAATATACTACATAAACATATACACAACCATGACTCGGAAACAAACATATGTGGTCATCACAAAGTTTGCCCCTACCAGGATTCGAACCCGGGACCTCTTGGCCAATACCCAGCAATCTGAGCATTCGACCAAGGCGGCCGTTAAAATAAATGTATAATTATTATTGGTAAAGATGGAGTGGACTCAAAGACGAAGGTCGTCATCATCATCATCACCAGTCCTTTTAATGTCCCACGGGCTTTCCTTATGGAAGGAAGAATATAGGGAGGGCCCATAATCCACCACGCTGGTATTAACGACTGCTGATGCATATGGGACCAACGGCTTAACGTGCTTTCCTAAGAACTCAAGATAATAAATTTCTTGGTCACCCATCCAATGATCGGCCTTAGTGACATTGATTAGTTTACGCAATCGCAGGTCAAGCGCGTTATGCCACTTGACCGCGCGCTCAAATTACCATGAAATTCTAAAATATTCATAGTCCTATGAAAAATTAGTCAACTAGGTAATTATATTTTAAGCAAGCACCCTATGGTCTTTTGCTAAGTACGATTAGCACTCCCCCTCGTAGCCGCAAGCCGCCGGATAATTGGCTGCATCAGCGTCTGCTCAAGCGCATAAATGAAAACCAACTTAATTAAACAAAGTATAATGAACCATCCGCGGTAATTAAATTCAGGTTCGGCGGGGGGAGGAAGCCGAAAAATGTTTTTGGAATATCTCCAATTGGCGGACACATGTCATTATTCGGGACGAACTTTTTTGTACAAAAAAAAACCGAACAAGTCCATCTGGAATTAGAAGTTTCGTTTGATGTCCGGACTTTTATTCAAACCACTTTCGACTTATATTTTGTTATTTCTCTTTTGGCGTATTTTCAAATTAATGATCGAACTGTAAATATTCGATTTTAATTTTAACATTATATACATGTTAGAAAAATTAGTACAAAGATTTTAGTGGTTAGAAAAAGAATTTCGAAAAATTATGATCTTGAGGCGGGAATCGAACCCGCGTCCGCTGCTATCCGGGCAGGTGCCTGACCCCTCGGCCACCCAAGACACTAATTAACTTGCCGAAATTCTTCTAACCTTTACACTTCACGTTGTAAGCCAACGGGTACCCTCGCAATGTAGAAATAAATTTCAAACATTCCAAAGCAGATATTTTTACAAATACCGTGCGTTCGGTTAAGCTTAGGTTTGCTTTATAAACTATTCGATTTTAATTTTAACATTATATAAATGTTACTATACATTATACATATTTTCTACATTGCGAGGGTACCCGTTGGCTTACAACGTGAAGTGTAAAGGTTAGAAGAATTTCGGCAAGTTAATTAGTGTCTTGGGTGGCCGAGCGGTCAGGCACCTGCCCGGATAGCAGCGGACGCGGGTTCGATTCCCGCCTCAAGATCATAATTTTTCGAAATTCTTTTTCTAACCACTAAAATCTTTGAACTGTAAATACATTTTTTTTTATTAATAAGTCACGCCATTCTCCCACTGATGCAGGCAGATATCACTTCTTTCCACTTGCTTGCTACCACGATCCTCACACACTTCTTTCGCTTCATTCAATCTCATTAATATCCTCATGCATGGTCGTTGGTTTCGGGTACAAATTAAATATTTTATACAGTCCCATGTAATCGGTGGCGAGCCTATCTCAAGGGTACGTAAATCGCAGTATATTGCTAAGTGGTATAAGAGGAACGCTGCTGCTCATTACTCGTCGCTGTCTTAATGTTCAGCCACCTTGTACGACACCCATGGGAAAGATGGGGGTGGTGACAATTATTGTATTCTGCTTTGTCGTCAACACACCGACTTCACGTTGAAAAGGGATTTATTATCAAAACTAGTTAAGAAGAAGATTAAAGTGAAATAATTATTAATTGTTGTTAATATTGTGAATAATTATTGTTTTAGCACCAGCAAAAACCAATAATTACCTTCATAATAAGTAGGTTAATCTGGCTGCGCTAAGATTGCTGGCGGATATTAAGACGGGAGCTCTTGTTAATACCAAAACTAGTCGGTAACCTAAATACCGATCGGTAGCAGGGATTTTATTATTTAACAAAATATAATAGAGGCTGTGTAAGACTTCAAAGTGCTGAGAAATCAGTAAACATTGGGAACAAATAACGCGACAGAATGGAGGACAAAACGTTATGACATAACTTTTTTTCTGTATTCTCTCTCTGTATGTAATGGGTGTTAGTTTTCTCTTAGGATTCACTGGTGATCATTTATGCCAGCATGGAAGCGAAAAAATTACGTAGAATATGCCAGTGCCAGCCCCGGTTCGACGTAGGGGTAAGTCGACTAAGTGAGATTGCCTGATGTAGACCAACAAGCACCTTTGGGCACCGAATGGTGGAGGGCAAACCACCAACAACAGCATACCCAAAGCGGGTTGGTGTCAGGCTGGCTGCAAAACCTAAGCCTTATATTATTATTATATTGGAATGTTATACCAATCCCTCTCTTCTTTCATCGGTCTCTTGACATGGTCCTTTCCATTTATTTTCTATACATTCAACACTTGCACCTTTCCAGTGTGATGGATGACATGAATCAAAAGGGGATGAAGAAGTTTAACTTGATCAGCTCTTGGTCGGTCAGTTGTTGGCTGGATGGAGATGCTGTTACGACGCTCACAACCAAATGCAATTACCCAATGCATGGCCTCATTGTCAATGCAATTAGAGCATTAATTACGCGCCGGGGGCCGTAAGAAATCGGTAACTTAATTTGCGTGTTCCTTAAATATAATTAGAGAATCCATTAGCGAAATGTCCTCTCGGAATTTTCTATTTGGCGGGCTGTTCCGTAGGTTTCCGTTTGTGGGGCTTAGTGGAGAATTTTGTTTGGGCATTCCCAAAAGTGCCCGTCAATTATGCCGTTTTCATTGTGAATATTTGATTCCATTGTTCTGGTTTGACTTGTCGCAGATAGTTCTGTGTTTTGTTTGTATTTGGGCTTTGTATTCGTAGTGACGTCAATAGTCGTAGACATGATATTATTTTCTAAGTGTGTATCGCGTGATGACGTGTAACTTACATAGGTACATACGCCACCCATTACATGGGACCGAACATATTTGGCGACGCGTGGATGTTAATTCACCTCTGGTAGGTCTTCGGGGATAAATAGGCGTGATTAATGTATGCATGTATGTCTTTTATTTATATAAAAATTGCTAAGCAAGCAATTTCAGGGTGGCACGGAGCATCGACCTTAAGTTGAGCACTTGAAGCGTTATCGCACCAAGTTATGTCAAGTCACGCCGGGAGCAAACGTTAGTGCGTGCTTAAACACAAGCTTTAAGTTAATGTAATTCGAATTATTCTGCGTCTACTTAAGAATGAATACTTATTAAATTTTGCTTTTTGTAGTCGTTTTATCTCTTAAAATAATAATATGGCACCTACGATTGATTATTTAATATTAGTAAGACTGGTTTATTTACGTGCTCGATAGATGGCAATTGGCTCGCCACCTATTATATATACTATGTACTCGAGTTCTTTTCGTCAGGGTAACAAATCTTAAAATTTTTGTTTTTTGTCTTTGCTTTGGCTGCCTTCACTTTTTTGCTTGTGTGATGCCCTATACGTATATCGCTGTTATAGGTACTATATCATATTATTAGTAGCCTCATCTCAGTGTAAATAGCAGATACATAAGCCTTCTCATTCATTCATAGGTGTGGAAGAATCTGTTTTGAAAGGCACGTTGAACAATTAATATCGACGGCTTCTAATGTCATTAAGCACCTTCTGATCCGCATAGGAGTTAAACCGTTTAGTTGTTAAACCGACAAAAACCATTCGATTTTCGACCTTAACGTGATTTATGTTGATACACTTTTGCGATTTCGTGCTGCCGCTTGTACGATGTATTGTCGTCTTGTTAAATGGAACAAAAGAAACGAATGGTCTAGCGAAATTTTTCGCTTTCAGTCGAAACTGTTCAAGTGTTTTGGACTATTACAATGCTCGTTTCAATTAGTCCAGTCATTGTAAAGTGCTGGAATAATGGCGAGGAGCTTAGGGAGCGTTTTGCGTCGTTTAGATCAGACTTTGTTTTAGGCAAATATTTCGTCTAATTTAAGTACTGGTTCTTAATTTGAATTTAAGTAATTCATTGGTCCTGAATTTCTTGTTGGTTGATGTCGCTGATTTCAAGACGACAGTTTCTTATTGAATCGTGTTCTACTTGGCGAAGCGAGAGTAAGCATTTTGGGAAGCTTCACAAGTTTATAATTAGGTGCCAATAGTTTAAGCATTATATTAATTTCGATCTCATTTTATGTAAGTACATTGTGATTATAATGCGCAAGTAAGCAATTATAATGAATAAAATCTAATATACAAAAATCTCTTGTTATAGTAGTATGTTTATAACAAACACTCCTGGGAAACGGCTGGACCGATTTTTATATAACATTTTGTGTACATATTTGGTAGGTCTGATAATAGGTCGTAGGCTTTTATTTATACTCTAGATGATAAGAGCAATACAATGTTTATAAAAATATGGTTTATTTGTATAAGGTATCTTTAGATACACTCATGAGTCGTCAAAGAAATTACGTTAAACATTAGAAAGGTGTGTGTCAAAGTAAAGGTTTCCAATATTGAACGTGATGAGCTACGCCATCCGAAGAACCAGGAGGCCTTGTTCTGAGAATAATTATTTAACACTTATAAAAGTTTCATTTATGTATATAGTTAATCGGTTATCAAAACTTACGTAAAACAGATCATGAGTTGTCTATTTTTTCTGGGAATAGTTATTGTCTTTGTCTGAGTCCTTGCGTATCGTTTCCGAAAACCGAATGCCTTTGTTACTGCTAATTATGCCGGGAAAACTTGTACACAATTCAATTTGCGATAATATTACGCTCGAAGTTGTCAAACAAGTTTCTTTATAACAATGTAGCCTAAACTTAACTATTCGGCAACTGCCTTCTAATTTGTAAATACGTATCTCCGAGAACAATTGCTCGGAAAGTAGGTACGGTCAGCCAAGAAAGTGGTGTACCACTTTTGATTTACTTTGCTGCTCATAGAAAATTACTACAAGGTTCATACTAGCTTACAACTGTGACAAACGTCAATGTAGCCATGTTTTCAGAATCAAGGTGCAAGAAAACAATTCTTTATTGTTCTATAAACTGCAAGAGACATTTAGCCTTTATGTGGTACAGTCAGCATCATAAGTAGATTAACACTTTAATACCTTGTCACAATAGTTGTTCGTACAAGTTGGTGGGTATTATTACAGCGTTCGCTGTCTTTGGTATGACAGAGGGCTAAAATGGTAATCGACTTATGATGCTAACTTTACACCACTTTCTTGGCCGACCGTACACGCTGAGAATTAATTTTAATTCTGACGTGCCCTTCTAGAGGTGGCCATTCGACCGAATTTATTAGCAAACATAATGGCAATCGTCGTGTCAAATGTAAGAGAAGGTATCTGACACTTCTTGAATTCTGCTCTGTCATATAATTGTCCGTCCTAAAATCAATCGCAAGCTCGGCACTCCATCTCCTTGTCGGCGTTGAAGGGTTTTTAGGATGCTTAGGGACCAATGCAACTGGGTACATTAGTTCTAGTATGTAGAAGGTTTAAGATTATGTAATTACAATGGAAATGATGTTCATTCAGAGCCCATTGCCATTCGAGCCTACTCTTCTGGAAGCGTTGCCTTGCCAAATGCCCCTGTGCAACGAAAAAGCAAAATACGTGTCGAGCTGGTATTTATTAGTGTATCCTTTGCTTGCAATCAAATAGCAAGTCGTATTACATAGGTCGTAAAGTCATATTCTCAATATAAGCCCCACCATTTACGAGGCTGTTTCCGTCGGGGGATCAACAGGTGAAGTTGGCGCTCCAATTTGCTCCAGTTGGCTCGAGCTCAGGCCTGCTTTATTTGGAGCAACATACATACATAAATCACGACTAAAGGGGTAGGCAGAGGTGAATTAACACCCAGTTTTCGCCAGTTAGGCTAACTCCCATGTAATACATTCTAGGGATTATATGGCATTGCATTACATGGTGACGGTAGAGCAGAACACAATTGTCACCACTCACATCTCTCCCACGGGTGTCAACAAGGCGTTCCTCTTATGCCACCTAGCAATGTGGGTACTGCGATTTACGGGGACGAAAGTCTCAGTACATTGCTAGGTGGCATAAGAGGAACGCTGCTGCCCATTACTCATCACTGTTTTAACCCTTAGCATAAATTAACCTTCCATAAATTTATGGCATAAAACTATACATTGAAAGAGGCCTTTATACCTCAACAACCGCCATGTTGTGGCCAGTGACTACAAAGCGAAGCGAACGTCAAATTGCTTGGCTTATGAGAAAAGTTCGCAAAGTTCAGCGAAAATTATCAATAGGCTGGCTGACTCGTCAGTTTGGAGAAATATCCGAGCACATTCCTGCATCAAGATCCCCGAGGTCCCATCTCGCGCTGGAACAAGGGAATCTCCAAACGCCCAAACTCCATTAGCAACAGTCGATAAGTCAAACTTTTATGTTAGCGAGTTTTAAATCTCGATTATTGCGAGATTTCGATTTGAAAAGTTGTCGAGATGTTTTGGGGCTAATTCTTTATCGATTGTTGGGCTGCGCTCGTCAATCATCCGAGTTAAAAATCGGGAAAGCGGAGCCGGGGCCGGGGCCGCGCTTAATAACGTTTTGGGAGAGGCTTGGATATATTGCTGCAGCGGTTTTGAATTATGTATTCGTATAATATAAATAATATCTTTATGCTTAAGAGACCAGATGTTATGGAAATTATGTGTTGCAGGCGTACAAAAAAGAATTTAACCTTCTAGGACAAGTCTTAAAATCTTAGAATTGCAGGCTACATGATTCATTTATAATATTCTTTCCCGTTTGCCAGGTTAAGACAGCGCACCACGAACGCTGCTGCCCATTCCTCGTTACAATTATAATACGCCCACGAGAGAGTCATGAGTGGTGACGATTATATTCTTCTCTGACGTCACTACACAGCAATAACATAAATGTTAAAAATCCTTGTGGCCTTGTGCGTGTGGGCCATCTTGCCTAAACCTAGCGAAATCCTAGAGCTGAATGACAAAAGGCAGGAAGCCAAATTATTTGGGAGCATTCTATGAACGGTCTGATAACGATAACTAAATAATCATCGCAATCAGCAAAGACATTTACAAAAAATGTTGCCTAAACAGTACCGACAGCCACGTACTAGGGGCTCTGACCAAGTAAGTATATAAATCCGATCACGAAATCAATCAAAACCTTTGAGTAGCGAGGAGCTAATACGTTCGGTGATAAGGCTGGTGTTGACAATATTTGTTCAGTGCAAATATTCCTTACCCTAGGAACATTTATATTTTTCGGCATACAGATAAATAGCTTCCGTAAAGAACCGAAGACTAAAATTGTCTCTGTGAAAATGTTTACACCACAGATATATCAATATAAATCAATATAATTAAATTGATATATCTGTGGTTTACACCATTCATTTTCAATATTAAAGATCCATAATAACCCATTTCTAGAAAACATTATTCTTACACCAATAGGTGGCGAGCCTATTGCCATTTAAAAGGCACGGAAATCACAGTACATTTCTAGGTGTCGTAAGGCGAATGCTACTGCCCATTTAACCCTTAGTCGCCTTGTACGACACCCACGGGAGAAAGATAGGGTAGTGACAATTGTATTCTGCTCTGCCGTCACCACGTGGCACTTTTTACATCTCACGTTTGTTACTAAGCAACCAGCAGTTGACTCTTTCACACAACAACGGCATAGTAGTTTTCCTACAATTGTTATTTCTTTATTTACCGATAATATTTACAGATAAACCGATGGCATATATCATTAGGATTAGCCGAAGTTACAAACAGATCCATCAAAGACCTCTCAAAGACTAGTGAACCGAGCTCGCCTTGTAAGGGGGGCTGCGCCTCGTCTGACTTCCCTTGTCCATTAGTGGCGGAACTAACTTGGAGGCTGCTCAAACATTTTTCGGGAACGTTACACGACTCTGGCGGCACCAGCTCCAGTCAGAAATGGGAGAGAGCTAGGGCTGCCACACGCTATATATTCTTACTTATTTGCAATGTAGTTTTAAAACGATCTAACCACCCAAGTTAGTGTAAAGATTATAATAACTTTAATTATCAATTATTTGCGTGTGGTGACCATAGACGACCGCGCTGCTGTTGTTGGGGGAGAGTTATGAAAGCGAACTTACCAATATTTCAAGGTCCTTGGATCCTCTCCAAGGTAATAAATATTGAACTTTTATATCAATATCTATTTTTAAAGATTTAAGGAATAATTTGATATTGCTTGGAGTAAAGAGGTTACAAGAAAACCATTAGACAACTGCAGGTAAAAAAAAAATATTATTTACCTAATGAAATTATTTGTTTTAATTATTCTTACATTTATATTAATAATAATAGCGTAAATCCATCTACATATTTGTCACATTATATGCAGGCAATTTTCTTTCATCATCTACGACAGCTATGGTAGAGGGAGACGTGGTGACAGTAGTATTCAGATCTAGTCATCACACCGCATGGACATTTGGCAACCCGAGAGAAAAGCATTGTAAATATTATGTTGTTTTAAGTAAATATTATGTTAATATGTGTTTGCACCGGTCCAAGTAAATTGAAGCAAATGAAGTAGCTCGATTTCACACAAAAGAAAACATTAAAATGTCGCGTTTGATACGCTCACGCTCAACCGGCTATGGAAACACACAAAATCTTAATTGACCCCATTATATCGTTAACTAGTTGATCCAAATCTAAGCTCGAATAAACAGGAATTACTTCATTAGTTGCGGCTGTTTCAAAAGCCTAGAAGTGATTATAAAGGTGGCTCGGCGAAACCGTATAACATTAATCTATAATAAGCTTTTAACTAACTCCCGCTACGTTTTATAACATTGTAACCAACTTTGAATGTAATCACGTTGAACGTTGTAATTTAAGTAGCTATTAATAAAGTTTTGCATTGTCTTCTTTTTTAGTTTGCAGAGAAGAAGTTATTTTAAATTTCATCTTGTCGACATTATGCGAAAATAAAGTTTTAAAATAACGCTATATAATTTTTATTCTAACACTAACTTTTAAGTGATTGCCGTGTGATGACGGAAGGCAGAATAAAATTTTAAACGTCCCCTATATCACGTTTCGCCATGTATGTTTGGTCCAGTGGATTAAGGGTGATCGGCACCCAAATGTCACTGTTAAATTTAATTAGTACAATTAAATAATATAGATGGTGCGCGCGGCACGCGAGTTACATTATACGCTAATGAGTTTTCCTCCAAATTGTATATTTATAAGCCATTGCCCGATAAATGGCAATAGGCTCACCCCGAAAGGCTCGGCCGAAACGTGGGTGCTAGTTTACCTCTGCATACTCCTTCGGGGATATATGCGTGATTTATGTATCTATGTATAAACCATTTACAATAACCTCAGTATAGGCAGGTACCTACATTCTATTCACTTTGGAATTTTTTTTTGCTTTTGGGATATTGAACAACATAAATACTTATTGTCATTTCTTTCTCACACAATAGTAGGCAGAGATCACTTCTTTAATCTATGTATTAGATATTGTTACAATAGGCTTTTTCATTCCATTTCATGCATAGATCACGCTTCTATATCTGCGCACCCACATTTCGAATTAGATCAAGCCCCAGGTAAAAGTGGGCTCGGCTACCCATGGCCTGTTGTTAACCACAATATTGTGTTGACCAAGAAACGCTGCTTCCTATGCCTGTAGTATAAACATCAAAGCTTTTTAATTATCCAACATACAAATAGAGTAAAAGGGTAGGAAGCGCATATTGCCCTGAGTGGGACATAATTCGTTTAAAAAATCGTATATTCCTATCTGCCCTTTGTCTGAACGTCTTTACTCATCATTATCACCAGTCCTTTAATGTCTTCCCGTCTAGAAATTCGAAGGGTTAGTACCCTTCCAATTACCGGCCATAGCGAATATTATACAAATGCAGCAGTCTAGCCATTGCAAGCAATGTATTGTGGCAACCATGTTGCAGAGAGAGCATCTTATTGTTTATACCAGTAAACGATACCAGACACGAAATAATTTTTATTCTAATTTTAATTTTAATTATTCTGTGCTTATAATTATTATTTTTATGTTAACTAATGATATACTGTCTTGTCTTAATAAATGAAATAATTTTTTATCAAATTGATTTATAATTGAGACTGTTATTGCACTGCTGATTGCGAGATCCAC
This sequence comes from Cataclysta lemnata, assembly GCA_963931975.1. Taxonomy (NCBI): domain Eukaryota; kingdom Metazoa; phylum Arthropoda; class Insecta; order Lepidoptera; family Crambidae; genus Cataclysta; species Cataclysta lemnata. Next base: position 393,657 of record OZ008340.1, on the reverse strand, counting down.
TTCACTGTTAGAATGGTGTACCTACTTTTACTCCTATTGGTTTATTTGGATATCTGTAGCAAATAACTTGTTGGTGCGAAGTGCACGGACAAAACACTATCTTGGATTACACTGATTAGAGTAGTTGAGAAGTATCTTCACTACCCTTTCCGATATCTGCATTTAGATAATGACAAAGTGGAAATTTGCTTTAAAATTCAAGACTGAAAATATTTCGCGAAATATTTCAGCAGTTGGGCAAGTTTCAAAGAGATTAATTTCCCACATTTTCGGACAGAGTTCGCCTACGTGAGTTGCGGTGGGAATTATTCAAAAATTAAAGCCGGTTTGGGCGCGATTTATTCAAATTTGTATAAAAAGAAACAAAGAAAAAATATAGGCCTAATAATATTTCTTAATGTAGCAAAAACATGTGTGGCGTAGGTTGGCGGCAGATGAGAATACAATTGTCGACCGATCGCAATACGCTCGCCTCCTAATAGTACATACATACATTGACCTAACTTATTGGCGAAACGTTAATGATAATTCTCAATTATTCGATTTTAATTTTAACATTATATAAATGTTAAAAAAATTAGTACAAAGATTTTGGTGGTTAGAAAAAGCAGCGGACGCGGGTTCGATTCCCGCCTCAAGACCATAATTTTTCGAAATTCTTTTTCTAACCACCAAAATCTTTGTACTAATTCTCAATTCTCACCTCTGCCTCTTCAAGGAGCAATAGAAGTGATTTATATATGTAGGCAAGTAGGTAAGCCATAAATAAAAGAAAGTACAAAAATGTATAACGACCATTTTTATTTAGTGCTCAATATAAGCTGTTTTCGACTACGAACCTACCCCTTCGGGGTGTACCGTACCTAGTATAGTATAGACGTGAATGCAATATAATATTAACAAGTTGTTTATAAAAAGAATGCCTCATAAGCACAATTTCACTGGAACCCAAACAAAAGAATTCGACAACCGAATTGGACATACGTTGAATAAACTCCGCTGGAACGCATAACTCACGTTGTTCTTCCATTTCCCCCCATGTTTGTAAAGAGGATTTCTATTTCGTAATTCACATAATACATATTCTAATTTCGCGAGGTTCTGTACAAGGAATATTTAAACGTGAACTTTACAGGGTTGTTATTCATTTACACACGCTAAATATAGAACAGATTCAGTGTAAGCGTGTTAAAAATATTGTTATTAAACGTTTACCGTTGTACATTAAAGAATGTTCTTTGTAAGTTTTCTTCCTGATGTGTGATTGGAATGACAACATTCCAATCCACTCTGCTCAAGGATTTAGCTTCGCTCCCAGGCCAGCATGGAAGACCAACTTTAAAAATAAAATATAGTAAGTAGAAAAAATATACAAAAAAATATATTGACAGTAAAACCGAAGAGACATGACAATATTAATGCAATAAAATCTAATCAGAAATTCTCTTCTGATATTCTTAGTACAAAAAAAGCAAATAAAAAAAAATAAACCAGCCACTATTCAATTAAGTTTTTATTTGGAGTTATCATAACTCCAAATTTTCAGAAGCTAGTGAGATATTTTTAGTGTCCCATTTTGAGTTCGAAACTATAAAAGGATTACCGTCTAACGTCATGTTTATGTCAAGCTGTCGGTTTGTTCATTCATTTGATCACGAATGCAGGTTTGTATGGAACGTGTCACATGAAATTGTTTCGTTATTTACCGTAATGTTTGCGTGATATCTAGAAATATTGCCGATTAGGTCCGCTCGGCCACGCACGGAAAGGCTCAAATATTTCAATTTGTAAAAGTATTCAAAATAACCGGCAAATATACGAAAGGAACTCATTTATCAAGGTTATCATTCACGGGCCGCCTTCTTTTGTGCTAATCTTGATTTATTTTTGCCGTTTGAACGGGGTTGTGGGCCAAAATTAGCGGTTTCAATTACACCGGGGAAAGTCTAGATTTATTTTGAAATCTTAACTGTGATAATTATGCGGTAAATTTCTAGCATAGCAAGTAAGTTTACCTATTAATGTTGATAGCGCTATTTGTTTGTTATAATATTGATTTAATGTCGGGAAATTATTAGTAAGAAAAAAGGCCACAAATATTTCAAAAAATATGTCTCAGATCAGACATATATTTATTTTTCTTTAAACATTAATGTGTTATCGCCAAAATAATCATATTTAGCGACGGAAATTCTGAGACTCACGACTCACAAGATTCCGCTCGTTCGGCTTCACCCTTAACAGACCCGATTCTTCAAAATTTGAAATTCAGCTCAGAAACAACTTGCGATGACTGGGAACCCGAAAATATTAAAAAATAAACTAGAACCGTTTTATTTCCTCCGTGTTTGTAGGTGGCTTTTTCAGTCTCCTCGTTTTAGTTACCCCGAGTAGGGATGAGCCGGGAATCCGACGATGATCCGTCAAAAATAAATACGTTCCATTCTCCCCGAAAAGGGATTGCATATTTGCAATAGTTTTCTATGTTTTTTATATTTCGCTATACGAAAAGGCTTGGCAAAGAGTCCTTTGTAACTGCGGAATGTAATATTAAGTCAGTACATAGTCTTGGGGATGCCGCTGATAGTAGTTACTGTTCTATATATATTTTATACGTTCGTGTAGTGATGTGTGAAAGGTTACATATGATTCCGGTAGAAAAATCTTTAAAATAAAAATAAAATCTATAACTAAAACAAAAGGACTATCTGTATGTGAATATAGATAGGATTTTGGTTTCAATTGGTGTTGGTTTCATTTCACGGCTCTACCATGTTAGGTTTTGTAATTTCACCTACCTCCTATTAATTTTATTTATTTATTTCTATGTTATAATATCGCTATACTTATAATGAATAATTAAGTTGAACTAAAGCATGTTCCGTTAATTGTTAATTAAAGTGTTGGATAATTTTCGTTCATCTACATGCTTTTTAATAAAATGTATGTAAATATGTTGTAATAATATTTTATTATTTATTATCTAAGCAATAACGAGTATACTTTTTTACTGACATTAACATTCTTGTTAACTTATGTTAGTAGCTTATAAAGAGTGTGAATGAAAATAATAATAAAATGATTTTAATATTAAATATTTTACATGTATACGAAGAGTCTCATCACTACCGTACGATGCTAAAACTCTTGGGCAGTGAGCCGTCGTTCCTTTGTACGCGCAAAGATTAAACAATTTCACAGTTTTGGCTAAAAATAAAGTTTTTAATCTTCGACCGGATGTCGAAATGGGTAAAGTGATTATAATGTCATCTTTGATTTTATAATAAACACCATCATCATTATCTGTTATCTATATTCTTGTGTAAAACATTATTAAAGATATGATTAAATGTTGGTGTGCATAGTCTTTTAAGAAGATATTATAATATTATACAACAAAGCGACTGTAATAATTATAGAAACCAGTTTTTAGGATGTACTCTATAATTTTCCATTTGATGTTTGATGTCATACTTTCCATGAGTATTTTTAGAAGGCTCATTAAACAATTCATTTCCAAGCCTTCCAACCCTTGTAAAACTGTGTACAAAGCAAATATTTTATTTTCCAAACAGTATTAAAATAGAAAATTTGCTGTCATTGAATTAGGTGCTTTAAGGGCTTATAAACTAGGCACTATTTTATTGGATAAACTTCAACCGTGCCTATAGCTAACTAAGGTCCCTGGGGAATTTCATTACGAAGTTAAGTCCGTCAACTGGACTGTGACTAATTAGCTCAGCTCGATGTTATTTATATTGAACAAGTTGCCTATAATAATCCCGGACAGGGTTTCCTAGGATACGCCTCAAAATTTCAACGATAAAAAAAATATAAACGAAAGAGATCATGAAGTAACATTAAATCTGTACGGAAATTGTTATCCTTTAGGTAGATACAGCTCATCTATTACAAATATTTTCATCGCACAATGTGTGTGTTAGCGTGGGAGTCGTAATAAATGGTTTTATTTTTTATACACGTTTCTGTTGACTATTGTTTCCCTAAATAGGAAAAGTCAGTGAAACCATAACTCCAAGAATTAATCATTTATGGTGTATACACACGTATATTATAAGTCAAAAATTATGCATCAAACACATATTTGTGATTGATATTTTTATTTCGGTGCGATGTTGTACGCACACTACTCAGCTTTTTATTGATCAACGTTTATTGCAGTTGTAACATTATCAATCAGGGAGAGATACGCATGACACGAGTGACGTGGTGATTCCCATTGTGGATTGTGATATTTTGTGTTATTTAATTTGATTACAATGTAATATGTGGATAGTTTAAAGATGACATTATCATAAAATTTACTGGATAAAAGTTTTTTCTAAAAATAAAATCAAAGAATATTTCAACATGTTATTGATGTTGTTCATTCTTTAAGTTATCCAATAAATCTAATTCTGTTACAAAATTCTGAATTCAACGAAGCAAAATATTTTTTTTCAACCAGTTACTTTATATAGTTTGCAAGCTTGATTATATGATTATTAAAACACGGTAAAAGTTGCAGCGTTGGCATTGTGATTGCATAATGATGTATTCTGGTGTGACTTGGTAATTAATATTGTATTTAGCTGCGTATAAATTATATTCCAGCCAGTAAACGTAGCTACTCATTTTAGCCAAGGCGTTTGTAAGTCAGGAATGACTGTCAAAAGTTTTTGTTTTTGCGGTAATTAGCGACAGAATCCCCTCCGGTGCGCTCTTATTTCGTTATTAGTAAACCTCTCTTAATGCTTTTTAAAAAAATCTCATAATCAATCTGACAACATTGCAAATGAATGGACCGTATAATTAAATAAAGTCTTTCGGAACGCGCGTTCTCGGAAAAAAGGTTTTCCTGTTAAGGGAAATTCTGTCGGGAATTATTGAAATATGTTTAATACTTTTTCTTACATTCAACCAGATTTCGCTCAGGGCAATTTAAAATTAGTCATATAATTTGAGTAAATTGCAGCTGTAAATGCTAAGGAGGTACAGAACGAAGCTTTCTTAGTTGTTACAAACTCTTAAAATATAAGTAGGCACAGTTAAAGAGTAAAATGATTTATTTGTAACCGTCATTCGTAATCCAACGTAGTTAAACGTCATTAATTTATTTTTACCAGTTATTATTAATTACTGTTTTCCAACTTACATCCACTGATGAAATTAGTCAACTGATAAGGGCGTAACATAAATCATTAAGTATATATTTCTAGTCATTAATTATCCTCCAAATTAATTGTATGGCAAGCTATTAATAATAATGCAGGCGAAAAACGGGAGTTTTGACGTTATAACTGGCAAAGCGTCGATTTTACAAGCGGCGTTTAAAATTAGAGGGTGTACAATCGTAGGGGAAGAGGGCAGAATGGACATAGGACTCCTTAAATTATTTTTCCTTAGTATTTTATAAGCTACGTCTTCAGTAGTTAAATGAGCGATAAAAGGTATGCAAGACGATTTATGTATCTAAGATTTACACACAAAAATATTGAAGTCACAATGCCAATGCTATTTAATAAAATTAATCTTTGGGACAACAATTATCCAAGATGCTGAACAAAACTGACTATAATTAAAAATTTAATCTTTATTTAATTCATAATTTTTGTTTCAGGTACTAAGCGTCGATCGGTCGAGTGACGTGTGTGTAGTGTAGTGTAAATCGCCGTGCAGTCAAACATAAACGCGGAACTGTTTCGATTCGAACCGTGTGCTGACAAAGTACCCTTCCACTGTCAATAGCGAAACGCAAGTTCCGGGCTACCGTACAATGTGATCCGCGCCATAGATGTCCTTGGCACAGTGACCACACGTCGCGCGTAGTACGTCGCCCGTGTGCGGCGTGTCCGGCGTGTGGCGCGGCCGCCTTGTGCCTTGGCATACCACC